>JAFELO010000104.1:162366-172554 GCA_017140195.1 Eumaeus atala | reverse complement strand
ACATTTGATTGGAACACATTTTTGGTTTAGGTTTTTCTTTGAAGCAGTTCGGTTAGCTTCATCTTCGTACGGACGTAGATATTTCCTTGTCGTTTCCTCCATCTTCTTAACTTAACTACGCATTATAATGCATAATTTATGGGGAGGAAGATGATAGGATAGTGCTCTTTCAAGTGTAGTGTACTTTTCACATCCACGCGTCTATTAATGAAAGCTAACCGGTGACCTAGAATTAAGAATTCTGGCATGAAATATAATAAGACATTTACGTTTTTAATTGATTTCATACAAAATAAGTGCAAAATATGCTTCTTAGATTTGTATTTTTTAAGCTCGTACGTATAACATTTATATCACCTATAAAGTTCAAAGACTTGATGCTTCGTTTCGCTTCGGAAAATTATCCCTTCCATTGTTTGTCATCTAATCAAAACGTGGCTCTTTCTGAAAATATTTTCAGACCAAGATAGTTTCAAATAAAAGTATTCTCAAGATAATTCGTGTTCAGTGTCGAATATTCAATGAGTATTGGAATCAATAGAACACACGCGCGCCAGATAACATCTCTACATGTTGGCAATGGATGGGTTGATTAACGTGCGACACAGTCATTCATAACGTACAAACTTATAACTTACTTCGACTACTAACAATTTTATGAGACGAGAAATGAAAAGAAAGACTAAGATTTTAATTATTAATTTATGACCGGATAGCAAATCTTGGGAATAAGACTTTCTTCACTTTACTTTACATTGTTTGATACGCACGTAAATTGATATATTCTCAATTTTTTAGGTTTTTTATTCAGTTAAATATTACTTATTTTGTTAATATGTAAATTTATTTCAATGATCTCTGAATAATCAAACAATACTTCACGGTAAAATTTCCAATTCATACTTTGAAAGAGTTTTAGTAGCTCTTTAATGTTTGGAAAAAAGAATGAGAAGGTGAACATGGAGCGGGAACTTTTTTAACTCCTCAGGGGGGGAGCGCGGTTTAAAATAAAACCGAGGTTAAACGACGCAAACACCGGGATGCGACAAAATCAGGGCGACAATGGAGGTATAAATTAAATACAAAAAAGAAGCTACTAGGAGACCATTCCGGTTTCGATTGGATCGTTAATAAAAATCTGTCGTAAATGACATGTAACAAATTCAATTTATGACAGAACAACACCGGGGTCATTCGGGACAGCTAGTTGTCAATAATTTCTGCAGCGAAATAGGTATCTACTTTGATACTTTTTCACAGGTTTGGTAACATTATCGAAGTTTCCATACTGACCAAAATATTTTAGGTAATGTTATTTATATAAGCTTATGTTCACCGCAGATAATGTAGGATCCTATTAGTAAAATATTTTCTTTATTTTATTCAGTCCCATAGCTTCGGAGCCCATTCAATGCGAACATATAAGAATAATCAAATGTTTTCTCTTTATAATATTACTATAAATTTGAATATAGACAAAGAGAAGGTTTGTGATGTTATATTTATATTATATACGAGAAGTAAAACTACAAGTTGGAGTCAACATAGTTATTATGCAGACGTGTTGTCCTCCTTCTCTCCTCTCCTCAATGTGCCACCAGAGACTCACAAAAAGTGTACGAAACATGATATTATGGCCGTCACTTGGCGGCGGCATCTTAACCTTGCAAGTCCGATATCGGCGACCAAAGTACAGAATCGCGGTACAAGTGGTGCTAGGTAAGATTTTGGTGCGATCGCCATTTAAATAAAACACTATTTGCGTTTGTGAATGTTATTGACCTCCCACGCATATATGTATACCAATTTACTTTTATAGGAGGATAAAAATAATATTTATCCTCCGCCTCATCATCATTATCAGCCCTTATGTAATGTAATCTGTCCACTGCTGGATATAGGCCCCATTCAATGAATGCCATTTACCCATTTATCCTCCTATAAAAGTAAATTAATAAATACAATTTTAAATCAAAATGGTAGCAAAGCACTTTATAAAAGTGAGATAGCTGCTTTACTCGAGATACGCTGGGAGACAAATTCCCGAGCTGCGTAGTCCTCTCGACACAAGTGTGTACTCCAGCTGCGATTAAATTTGTATCATTGATTCTACATCTCTTTTATTTTGAAAATGGGCTTACAACTTCAGTAGCTTTATACGTTACTGATGTATTACATTATTATCTTCACTATTATAATACTTAACCTCTCCCCTCACCTTCAGTAAAAGTTTTTGAGCGATGCTTTTCCCATACAAAGATATAGTTTAATTTGCTTTGAAAGTATCAGAACATGTCGTACATAATAATTGCGTTTTGACATCACGTGAGACTGACATCCATAATAATTATGCTGCAGTATAATAATCATGCTGTCTGTCGTGGGCCTCGGTAGTCATCAAAGTGAAAGTCTGCTCGGGAGCAACCCTTATTCAAAAAGCACACTTTATCAAATTGCCGAAAGGCTTTTGAGACTAAGTGTTAACTGTCTTTACGAGAGTGTTGTCGTATATGGAGATAGATGGACAAACTAATTACTTATAATAGTATGATATGATAATTAATCCCATGTTGCTTTATTAATTTTGATCACACCATTATTACATAAGGTAAAAATGACATATGAATTTGACTAAATTTGTATTCTATATTTCTATTGTAAGGAATACGAAATGTATTGTGTAGGTTTCTAAGTATAAAATGGGGAAAACGAGCAGTCGAATTGTGTTAAATGAATACAAACGCGAGTAATTGTTCCATTGACTCTTATTGTTGTTACACAGATTTGTTGCCCTTCTAGCTTCCTCCGCTCCAATGCCGCATGAAACTTTCGAACACACACCAAACACGGCAGTATAGCTGACATTTAAGCACTCGTGAATAAGAGGTACCGCCCCTGTCATGCCAACCCGATTCAGCAGCCATGCATTCTAGCTCTTGAGAAGCACCTATTAACATCGTGTGCAGGACACGCCAGAACTACTATACAAAGCCCCGAGGCGATTTAATATAAAGGACGGTAGCTTAATTATGAATCTGGATTGAAAAAATTAAATTCACATTAATAAACGTGTTTGTTGCAATGAGCTTTGTAGTGTATAAGTAATGCTTTTCACAATGTAACAACATACAAATCTTCGACACCCCTTTTCATGAGGAAACAGTAATATCAATCGGAGAATGGAGAAGGCAAACAAGAGATCCTTCCAATTATCTGAGCTTCAAGAGGATGGATGGGAAGGATTACCGCCTGATAACCAATCTCATTCGTAAAATTTCACTGGTTCTTAATTAGATTGCGTATTTTCGGTTTAAAATCTTACTTTCATTTTTCTAAATACGCTTTATTTGGTGACGCGGGGAAATGTATGAACGCGAAGTCACCAGTTTTGGGTGGGGTCCGATGATATGCGACGACGGACTTCCTCTAAGGACTCAGGACTACCTTCACAGAAAAGTTTTCCTCCGTGATAAATATGTAAAAATCAGTAGGTTTCTCAATGTAACTATAATATGATAGCTGATACGAACGAGGAGGTACTCAAATGAAACCATATTTCGCTGTCACACTTCGCGCAAATTGTGAGTATCCGGTGACCAATTGGAAGGTATAAAAAAGGGTAATTCGTCTGCATAATTTTATACTTAATATTTGTAGATCTTGGAGGTGATCTTGAGATTTCCATTTTGTCGCAAGATATTAGATTAACCCTACGAATATCGTAAATTTATCCTAAAATTATTTAAATTCTCGTTCGTAATGGTGTATTTTAGAAATGATGGTTCAATCGACTGCTCAAACCTCGCCAAGATACATCGTGCGTGTAGAAAAGTGTTAGTAGGCTGTGTTCGCATTTGACGTATTACTCTACCTCATTTTAGTTATTTTTAATTAGCTCAGAATAATAGAATCAGCAGAATTTTTGTATAAAATATTTTTGAATTGTAAATATTATTCCAAAAGTATTTTTATATAGAATAGGGGGAGAAACGAGATTTTTTTCGAGCCTGAACGTGGTCTTAACTCCAGAACCTTAGTAGACCATCTGCCATCTGATCCTCAGAGTGTGTGACTAGCCCATTGCCACTTCAGAGAGCTTATTCCTCGCGTGATATCCGAAAATTTTCACATATCAACTTATAAATACTCTATTAGAGTATTAAAAGGCGCTTAGGACTCGTTGTGCCAAATTTAGTATATATTATTATTACTGGTATTATAGTTAAGGTTTCGAGTGTCAATATGTAGGATGATCACAAGCAACAAACGTCCAATTATAACCCACAGCACTGGTGATGTAGCCTCGTGCCGACAACTCGCTGACGAATGACCCGCGGTCTTGAGATCAACGCGCAAAAGCATGTTAATACTAAAATTTATGATACAGATAATTTGTTTCAACGAAAGAATAAAGTAGGACTGAAACCTATAGATTCCTATTCATGAATTATAATTGAGATGATCCCATAATTATCATACTTCATGACTTACTACGATTAAGTAGTGTTATATTATTATTACATGTTACCTTTTAGTAAGAGCTATTGCGGTTTTTATAGCATTGAGCAGTCGGAGACATTTGGGGACAATCAACGAATTGATAATCTCATATGCTGTTAGTTGCGTGGATCTTCTTTACCTCACAATAATTAGTCAATACAATAAAACTACTACAGATTTCAACGCGGTTTATTTAATTATTTATGTAGCCCGACGTTTCAGAAGGTTTACAAACATGTGCACGCGTGGACATGGTCAGTCCAACCGTGATTGCTGTAAAAGTAGTTTTATTGTAATGTAATGAATACTTCAAATCGGTGAACAAGAAGCGTATTTTATAATAAACTTTAAAACCTAGGACTGGTTATCACAATCTAGGGAAAAACAATGTTATAAGATATTACAATGGATACACAAGGTTTTCAAACTGTTAACAGTAGAATGGACAACACAATGTTTATGTTCGTGCTGACGAGAGGCCCGCGTAATACACTAGCTGATAACAGCTTTTATGAGCCACGAGAGTATTAAACATATTGTATTTGAATATATTAAAGCCAGGTTTTTTAAAGTCTTCCCCACCATGGTTCAAGCCTAGTCGTGGCGGTGGGACTTAGTAGCATTTTGTGAACCCAGGCGGAGCACATTGAACCGAGGGGGCTAAAAATGACTAGCCGTAATGCAAAACAGCGATTTCTGCAACACAACTACGACATATAATATATTAAATGCATATACTCGGAGTGATATAAATATGCAACTTTGTATTTAATGTGTTTACAGAATGACGTTTAAGTGAAATTTCACAAAGATATGAATATTTACACTCTGGATGTTTTTAATCTAGATGTTTCTGCTATTACGCAGATAATATTCCCATATAACGATGTACTATCTTTTATTTGAGAATATTTGTTATCTGTATGGAAACTTGAAATTTTATATTATACCTATCTTTTTTGGCCTGTCAAAACTTCGCAATGTTTGAGTATACATTATTTTTTAATAATAAATAGAACCTATGTTACTATGACAATATAGATATATGCTTTTACCAAAAAAGATGTGTTCTTGTTTGAAAAGAAGACAATATCAACAAACTGTGGATGTCAAGATTGACATACAACTAGATTTTACTCAAACGAATATGATTACATAGTGAAGTATGCGCGGGAGACGTAAGCGAGTAAGGACATATAATTTATATAGTATAATTAAGGAAATTTAAGTGGTAATAGAAGCGGACGCTAACGGGGCACCGCGGTCGTTTATTACACAAACATATGTCGGTGTAGGCACACACTAACAGGGGGGGGCAGGGACATTAATGAATCATTAAACCTATTAGAATATTCCAGAAAAATCTTTATTTAATGAAAAGAGTGCGCTGCTTTTTAATTGATAAAGAATTATCAACTGCAAAATCCCTTACGATTGCAGCACACAGCGTTGTACTGTTTCATAAAAGGCAAAACGCAGTAAGACCACATTATGATTGTAGGCTACCGAAAAGTATTGTTTAGAGTTATACCTAATAAAAAGAAGCAGGTAGACTTCCGAGTCAATATCTGCTAACATTACTGTATAATAATATGATGCATAATGGTATAACACCACCAACTTCCTGACATTGAACTGTTACTAGAAATTGAAAAAAATTCTAACAACAGTCTGCATGTAAACATGCTCACATCACTGCTACTTATAACATCATACGCCCAATTATATTGTTTTCTATCACGATCTATGACTATTGTATGACCGCTTAAATACCTATCCATAAGCGCAAAAAATGTTCATCATAGGAAACAATAAAAGCATAATTATACTTGGAATGAGTGGCCGTCCCAATCATAAAGGCTGAGTAACAAAGTATCCCATTTAGTAGGCTGCTGACGAGATAACTGGAAGCGGCGGGATAACACGATTAAGAGACAGTCACAAAGTTAATTACAGATCGACCTTCATGATGTGGCTGATTCCATTTACAAATTGCAAAGCGAGGAGTTTTATAAGTTTGTCTATGTCAACTGAACATCATTATCATCACAATATTCATCGATCTGGTCCAAAATAAATTTGTATTTATTATTATTTGTTTAAATTATAATCGGGCTAGGCTCAGCACACTTTCTCACCGCCGATAATCCTGGCCTCCTTTCCACTCAAATAAGTGTCCTGGAGTCATCAGACATGTATGTGTACGCCATAATCTTTCCAAAGTATACCATAACAGTAAAAGTTTGTGTGTAATATTATTTCTATGTATGTGACTATCTATTTACGACGGTCAGATAATATTAAAATAATATGAACATACAATAATATAACACCTTTGTACTTACTCATTATTGCAAAAAAGTTTGAAGTTTTAAAATAAAGAGAGAAACAAAAAATGACAACGTGGAGCACGCAGTCGGTAAAAAAATTTATATTTCAGTATAATATGAATGTAATTTTGTTACAACGGTGTCTATATACATACATTATACACGTAGCTTAAAAAGTGGTACCGAAACTGTCTCTTTTCCATTGTAACATCTCTCTATACAACACTTTCTTGCAAATAAAGAAATATAATAATAGTACCCTTTTGACGCCATTGGTTAGAAAATAAAAACAGAAAGTAACAAAAAATAGTGATGTACTTATCTTTATAACAAAATATTCAAATATCGTTACTCTTTCAAATATACAATATTCTAGTTTTAAAATGGTAAAATCACAATAAAATTCAATTAGCTGATGCTGCCAATATGTAAAATAATAAAAAATATCGAAAACGATTATGGAAACAATTAAAGCGGTGACTCAATGTTGACATCGCAATCGAGGCGATGGGTAGTGAGGGGTGAAGCGGAGGGGGTGGACAATGAAACAAGCCTGGGCAGCGATGACACCGGTCTGATAACGATGTAATGTATGGTCGTTTTTTAAACCAATTCATACGGACAGCAAAAAAGTGTAAGTAATAGTTTTTGTAGTCCAAGACAAAATATAGTAAAAAATTGTATTTGCTCTTATAACTATCTACCAGAGATATCAATTATTTATTTCTTTGATTTTACTTAATTTTTTATCCGGGCTAATTTTAAAATGATTTTTTTTTTAAATATAACGAGGCTTATAATACCTAATACCGCTATATACATTATTACAGAGTTTTAATTTACTATTCTTCTTCTTTCTTTGTTTGTTAATTATATTAATAAAAATGGAAAAAAATATTTATCGCTTTATTCCTTTTGAAGAAGACGTTCCATGTATAACATCAAAAATTTAAAATATTCGAAAATCATAAAATACGCTATAAAATTAGTGGTCAAAGTCTTTACCGACCGTACCGCTTGTCGATGAAAGGAAATTGGGTTTTGTGATAAAATTGGCGATTCTCTATAGCCGCGAGGTGACAGCGTAGATATTTGATGTATACTCAGCTTAATTAAACATTTAAATAGCGAACATCAAATTTGATACCACATGTCATATTGCCATGGATCATTCATTGGTAGCGTATAAAGAGTCGAGAATACAAACTTGCCGTAGGTCTGGAAATTCCTACTAAAATTATTTTTAATCATTAAACATACGGACTTGTAGTTCTCATTATCTTTAATTAGTTTATACGAAGAAACTGATATTTATTCAATTATCGATGCAAGGTTCGTAATCGTGAACATGTGTTTCATCATTATCAGCCGGAGGACGTCCCCTGCTGGACATATGCCTCCTCCATAGAGCGCCATAGGTCTCGGTCATGAGCCACTTGCATCCAACGGCTCCCCATCACCTCAACCAAGTCGTTAGCCCACCGGGTAGGAGGTCGTCCCACACTCAGAAACGGTCTTCCCCAACAGTTATCGGTTCTGCGTGCAATACAATGTATATTTATTAGTCTATAAAACAAATGGTATTGGATTGATTTTGATTAAAATTAGAAATGAATTCGTTTATAATCTGGAATAGTATCTGGAAAAATATAAAGTACATATTATAAAGCACAGTCACCATACCTATGTATGTCTTTAGGTGATTGATTTTCTCAAAATCAATGGAACGGATTATCCAGGGGTTTCCATAGAGCAATTCTCGAGGAAAATTTTAGTGCATTAGTTAAAAGGGTAACAAACTGTTATTTACGGACAAAGCCCGGGGGTGGTTTTCTAGTAATATAATGTAGGAAGGTTATTTTTCTCCCGGTAGAAGACAAGTATTCCAACGAAATGGCGTCGCGGCAGGCCTAATTCTGCTCCAATGACAATACCAATTAAAAATACTAATTCACAGAATGATTTTTAAGATACATATGATGTACGTACAAAAGTTTTGTACCTGTTGCTCTTTTAGTAACAAACCTTACGTATCACTATATGTCCGGGCGGCGAAGGACTGGGCGGGGAGCGAGGTACTGAAGCGTCGGTAAATATAATGAATTAAACTTTTATTGACGCCGTTTATTATATTTACGGCGTTGTGACTTATCGCCACAACTACACAAATATATTGCGTGACACGGGATAACGCATTTACGTGCCTTCACCGGCCCTGGGTGGGGTGTGACATGTGTGGGGGGCACATGATAGTGCCGAATACCCACAAATACCACCGCCAGTGCCATCAGTGCCGCCCTTGGTGAGGTGCCCCGGAACAACAATCATCAGGGCACCTCGACGGCTGGTCAGCCCCTAAGGGACCAACTCTACCTCCACAGATGCGGTTGCCCAGCACTGTAGTGCTGGGCAACCGCATCTGTGGAGGACAACAGGACAACCCCACCGACTTTGGGACAGTGCAATTGGCCCCTTGCGCCGTGCGCCGTGCGCATAAAATGCGACCTCCTGTTGCTCTTAGGTCCCCTCTTCTTATAAGAGTGGTACCGAGAGCGATTCCTCCTCCTAATTTTTAACCCCCTCTTCTTGTAAGAGGGGTCTTCTTGTAAGAGAGAGGGGGAGGTAAATATCCCCATCGGTTCAATTGGCTTCACCTGAGTTCACCCCAGGCAACTAAGCCCTACAGCCACAACAAGGCTTGAACCATAGTGGGGCTCAGTCACTGATATTTCTTATGGCCTTCTATTTTTATTCATATTTTTACTGATCTTAATATTATAATATAATAATATATTATGATATATTTAAAGATAATGTATTTTACATACAACATTGATCTTAATTATATAGGCGCTCGTGATTTAATGAATTTTCATACACGTAACGGTGATCAAACGCGTTAATTTACAAAAATACATACTGCACCGCCATTCTAGAGTCCTTGGTTGTATGTACATCAACATACTTTTGCATCTCTCGCGCATGATTTTAGGTTGTTTCTTACAAAGCAAATTCTAAAGAATTCTAAAGAAGTATATAAATCAAAAATGTATTTTTTGTAAGTCAACCTTAACATGATTTTAAGTTATTTTTACAAGGTATATAATTTTACATCATACGAACGGGTGTCAATGTTTACATTGGTATTTTTACAAATCAATATCAAAACCTTAATTAAATTTTCAGCTCACATAATTATGTAATTATAATGCTTTAATCTTGAAACAATTTTATTTGTCATTTTTAAGGTCATTCGTAACACTACATATTGCATGGAACGCGATAACATTTCGATCGAGAGAGTTCGACTTCAACAACGGTAGCGAGCAGACGTGTCTTTCGACTGTGCTCGCCCGCC
>JAFELO010000104.1:119270-151834 GCA_017140195.1 Eumaeus atala | reverse complement strand
CTAAGGACCTGTAATTTGCGAATATTATAAATACTGTTACTGTGACGTACCCTAACACTCGAAAATCTATTACAAACTTGTAGCTTATACAATATAAATCAACCAGCGTAAGATATTATGAATACGTCCTAAAGACCTGTAATTTGCGAATATTATAAATACTGTTACTGTGACGTACCCTAACACTCGAAAATCTATTATAAACTTGTAGCTTATACAATATAAATCAACCAGCGTAAGATATTATGAATACGTCCTAAAGACCTGTAATTTGCGAATATTATAAATAATTAATAGAAATTAACCTTCTGTTTCAATATAACTGTTTCATATAATGTATGGTAATTTATTTATTTTATTTCAGTTTTAAAATTCACTATATTTATAGCCAAACCATGTACGTGGAATATATTTACAATTCACAAGTAATAATAATGGTATAACAACATTCTAAAGGAGGTGCCAACAATTTTTTTCCAAATATTTAGAATTCCTCTTCTTCTTTGTTGTTCCCTCAATACTGAGGCCCGTGACCGTATTCACTTTTCCACTACTGCTCCTTCTGCACTGTATAGTAGAATATTACTTTATAAATTTAATAATATTTTCACATTTTAGGGACAGGTAGCGCCATGCTGGATTGGAGGAAGTTATGTCATCCGTACGGTCCCAACATGGTTCAAGCCTTTCCGTAGCGGTGGATCTTAGTAGCCTGGGGTGAACCCAGGCGAAGCAAAATTTACCGAGGGGGATATTTAAGCCCCTCTTATAAGAAGAGAGGGAGCAGGAGGAATAGCTCTTGGTACCCGTCTTATAAGAAGAGGGGACATTCATAAAGACACGGCGTCGTGGGGACTATCATAGTGTAACCGGTCAGTCTCACTGGAAGTGAAGCCTGGCTTTTTCGCCGAGGTCAGCCTGTCGTTAGAGGGGTCCTTTTGCCTGCAGATCCGTTACCACTAATAGCGGCTGAATGCTCCCGTAGAGGTTTAGTTGGTATTGCTACCCAATAGCCAAATCAGGTCAGGGGGTTCACCCGAGCTCCCAGGTATCATGCGTAAAAAAATAAATCTATGCATTTAGTATGTCGAGTGCCGAGTGCGGAGGTGAGCTCGCGACAGCGCGATTGCGCCCGGCGTCCACTGAGAACAGCGCGGCCACAACGGATTGCGGCTCGGAGCCCACAGTCCAAAAATACCTAATGTTACAGGAATGTCAACTTAATTGTCTACTAATAAGTAATAACACAGCAAGAGAGGCTACTTTTGTATCTACTTCATTGTATTCCACATAGCCATAACTAATAAGTAATCAAATAGCGAAGCAAATTTACGCTGCACTCATTCTAACCTTTATTCATAATATTTTTGTGAGGATTTTATATATCAATTTTTTTTTATAGCTTAAGGGCGCAAACGAATTATCGGAGCCTTTTGATGACCACCGACGCCCATGGACAGTCACATGATTGCTACAAATATGTGTGGCCCTCATATCACCCCCCCATTAATGGGCCACCGGCTACTCAATAACCGCACGAAACGCGGCAGCCACGCTGTCGCTTCGCGCGGGTATCAAGTCATCGAGAGTTACTTCCCCGCTCGTGCCTACGCAACTCCGTTGCATAGGAGGGTGTAGCGTCATGCATCACGAATGGCGCTACCTCCTCCTGATGTGAGAATGTGCAATATAAAATACTATATCAACAGTACCGTTAGTACAGTAACAGTGTAACAGTATAGTATAAATCAAGATGTATACCTGGATTAAATAACCTTAAGTTTAACTATGTTACTGTCTGATCTGATGTTTGTGTTGATGGATGTGTGTTTGTTTGTTCCTCGTACACACCAAATTTTCATAAATTTGGTGTGTTCTGGTCATCCAGAGTTCGATAAGTTTTGGCAATTTTATAGCTCTGAACCAGAAATGATATGACTTATTTTTTTTTTTTACTATTGTGTGTAGTAACGTAAAGTGGACAGGCTTATATTTTGAACTCCTGAGTACAATAATATTTCAATGTCTGAAAGTGCCATGTTGCATAGGAGGAGGCAGTGTTATACATGATGCATAACACTACAACCGTCTAAGCAACGGAATGGGACCGGTACGACCGGGGAAGCCCTCTCGCTCACCTGATACCTGTGTAAAGTGACAGCGTCGCCGTCGCGTTTCGTGCGATTTGTGAGTAGCCTGTGGCAAATTGAAGGGGGGAGGACAATATCTGTCTAACAATCATGCGAATTTCCATAGTAGGTGGTCATGAAAAGGCTCTAATTTCTCGTTTGCCCCATTATGCTATAGAAAAATGTCCTCCTAGGTTACCGCGGTCATCTACTTAGATACTAAAAAACTGCGTGGGATGTAAAATTAAAGTACCGCAGATGCAATCATTTAATCTGATGGAACGTTAATCGCACACGACAAGAGAAATATGGCGCAGGACTGGCGATTTACCCTTGTCACCGAGGTACACAGGTATCAGGCTACGCGTACCTACTTCCGGTCTAACAACTTTTATTAGAAATTGAAAAATCCCAATAACACTCTGACTGACCCAAGACTCGAACCTCACAATCTATAGTCGAACTTGTGCTCACCACTAGACCAAGAGGTAGGTAGTCAATAACGCTATCATCATTGTCATCATCATCAACCGAATGACGTCCACTACTGGGCACAAGCGTCCCCCACAGAGTGCCATAAATCAAGGTGACGAGCTACTGGCCACAAAAAATAAAATTGTAAAAGGATGAAACTACAATGAAAGGAAAAACATCCGTAAATTATTCACTAATGCTATGCAACAATAGAATAAAAGATTGTTCGAAATTAAAATTTACAAATATGTAAATTAAGTACATGAAACAGTAAAGGTTTTCGACATTTCTGTTTAACAAAGGCGCAGAACCACGGACTAGTCATAAGCGATTGTACAATTTGCGTAATTATACAGTCTCAATGGCAGTGGCATTGCGTTTATAATTCTGACCGCTCGCAGCGCACTTGTGTTTTGCAGTACGTCGTGTGATTTACGGGCCGTATACGAGTTATGTACATTGTAGCGTGCACCGTGACAGTCGCATGATTTATTGTGTCTTCTTGTCAACCAACACGGGCTATCTTCTTTGAGCAATATTTCATGTTAGCAACATCTGCAGTGGACTTAATATTTTTGTAGAAAACGAAACATTTTTGTTGAATGATACTATTGTAATGTGTTTGTTCCCCACCATGGTTCAACCTTGTCGTGGCGGTGGGGCTTAGTAGCGTGGGATGAACTCAGGCGAAGCCAATTGAATCGAAGGGGATCTTTGCACCCCTCTTATAAGAAAACGGGGCTAAATATCAGGAGCAAGAAGCGCTCTCGGTACCCTCCTTATAAGAAGAGTGGATCAAAGTGCAACAGTACGAGGCGCTATTGCGCCCCAGGTAAACCAAAAAAATGTGCTAGTTAACTTTAGCGATGGTTTAGATTATAACGATGTCGAGAGTCGAGATTTTATAAATTATATCGTAGGGGTATAAATTCTACTTATTATCTTAATTTTGTCTAATTACGATACAGGTTCATTTTCGGAGTGGAGTATTAACGACGGCATAATGTTGGCTTAAGTTATCTGCTCAGTCACGGTGACTTAATATAGCTGCAATGTAGCAAGAATACAATCATTGACAAAGGCAAAAAATAATTAAGACGAAAAACAATGATGTTTCTTAGCGAAGAACCAACTGGCACCAGTTGGTTCTTCGCTAAGAAACATCATGGTTTTTTGTTTTGAAAATAGCGCGTATTGCGCAACAGTCCGCAAGTTTGAATCCCGGTATAAATCATAGGCGTTAAATTATGTTTATATATCATAGGCGTTAAATTATGTTTTACATTATATATACCGCATCGTACCTCTCCATTAGTGATATTGTCGTCAAGCACAGGTCCTGTTTACAATAAAAAAATGTATTTTTATAGTTCTTTGTTTGAACGGACTAATCTCAGGAATCACTGGAACGAATTGTCAATTTTTGTGTTGAATACTCAATTTACAGAGAAGTTTATAAGTTAGATACCATGACACTGCGACTAATAGGACCGGAGTTACGCGGGTGAAACTGCAGCGTTGGAAGTTAAAATTAAGAAGTTAAAGTTATCTTTAGTCATGGGGGCCTAATATGGCTGCAATGTAGCAAGAGTACACTCCTTTGTAAGGGTAAGAAATGAATTATAACAAAAATGATTGTTTGCGAAAAAAATTTTTAGATACCTAAAGTATAATGTGAATTCCTAAACTATATATCCCAGATTAACCTGTATGGCTGTCAAATTAAAATTAAATTCGTTTAGCAGTTTTGATAGATATTTTATTTGTGTACAATTTTTGCCTTAATGTGCATTAAAAGTATTGTATTTACGGCAACTATTAGTAATATTTTTTCGGAAGGACCCACTACTAATTGGCGACGCTTTTGCACCCGCCACTACAGTTCATCGGATTAGCAAAGACTTTTGTGTCTACTGAGATAAAAACAATTAGTTATTGTAATATCAAAACTGAATAACGCTTGCTTGTTTTTTTATTGTTTGCTATAATCCTAATTCAGCACTACTTCACCTCAACGGGGATAGAATGTTGCACTTGTGAATACCTACACTGTCACATTTTCATTCATGGATAAATTATGAGTGAAGCGAGGAAAAAGCGATGTTACAGTCTAAATTATTTTGCCATCAAGTTCATTATAAGTGCAAATACGGCTCAGTCCCGATTGAGACTACTGGTCGTCTTTCACGCTGGCATCTACGAACGAGTAACGTACAGCGCGACATACCGTCACTTAAATGAATTATGATATCTTTACGTTATAAATTTTACACAAGTGAATACTTTAACACGTGTGTGGTGAAAATTTTAAATTAATGCAAGATTTATTATATACTTCAACTACACGAGATGCCGCTCTTGTGAGTGTTTTACACACAAGTATCAGATATTCTAAGATGCCTGTGAGTCTACACAAGTTGGATAAGAAAAGCGTCCAGGGATCGTCGTCTTTGAGTTGGTTTTGTATATCAAATGAACGATGGACTACTACAGTAGTACACGTTTACACAGCTTAACGGCATTTTCCGCAGCCCCATTTGATGCTGGATGATAAGTGGGTGAATGACTCTGACGTATACCGTTACGGTCCGAAAAGTTTTTAAATTCACTACTCGTGAAGGGATGGCCCGGATCCGACACTACTTCCACTGGTAATCCGAACCGAGCAAATGTGGAACGTATGACCTTAATTACATTCGTTACGTTATTTCTCTACATTTCAAATATATCCAACCATTTTGACGTCGAATCAATTAACACTAAAAATATTGGATTTTTATAAGGCCCCAGAAAATCGACATGCAGCCTAGTCGGTATAGCAATGGCTGTGGCAACGACCGCGTCGGCCACGGTCGCACATATCTCCCACTGTCGACATACAGTTTTTATATCAACGTCTATATTCGACCACTATACGCAACTTCTACCTAACAATTTCATTTTTACCATTCCTAAATGACTGCTGTGTAACTGCTGTAAAATTTTATCCTGCAATACATTTGGTATTAACATTCGATAGCCCCACATAATACACCCGCATTCTACTTCATTTCGACTGGCAAAATATGGCTTCAACTGCTCACCTGGACACTCCGCCGGCCGTACTGATTGAATATAAAATGTAACCCTACTTAAAAGTATATTGTCTGCGATGGCCTTTTACACAACGTCGCTCCTAATCAGCAGAAAGTCTTCGACGAAATGAACGTAAGTATTGTCTTTTTCTGTTAAATTACAAGCAGATTCCGAAGAAAGACGTGACAAGGCATCGGCACAATTCTTCTTTGGGGACACGTACTCGATGTCATAGTTGTAGCTGGCCAATAGTACCTTAGCAATCTAGATGCAGCCATTACTGGAATACCGCTTTCGCTACCGAATATGTGCGTTAATTGCTTATGATCCGTTCTCAGTGTAAATTTGCGGCCGTACCGATATTGCTGAAACTTACGAATACCGTAAACATTTGCTAGTACCTCTCTGTCAATCTGAGTATATTGCTTTTCTGTATTCGTAAGTGTTCGCGACGCGTACGCGATGCGCGTCGTCAGCACCAAAGACAACTCTGTCGTGTAGTGGATTAATACTCGACTACTCATTAAAATGCGTTTAATTTTATTAAACGCATTAACGCACCTCTGTACAAATTCAAATGTAACGCCTTTCTTTAGTAATCTATACAACGGTGCTAAAGTAGTGCTGATATTATTAACAAATTTGCGGTAGTATATCAGCATACCTATAAACGCGCGCAACTCGGTCGTGTTGGACGGCTCCGGCACGTTGTTGATGGCGCTCACCTCGTCCGCGCGAGTATGTACTCCCTCTTCACTGATTACGTGCCCCAAGTACTTAACGGAATTTGCAAAGAATACACACGTGTCTTTTTTTAATTTTTGGCCGTACTGTAGGAGCCCATCCAACACATTCGTTAAATTGTCTATGTGTTCCTTCCGAGTAGTGATGATGATGTCATCTAAAAAACATCCTACGTGACGCAAATCGACAAACAAATGTTCTATTTTTCTATGAAATATACCGGGGCTGGACGCCAGTTGTACATGAACACCCCCTTATGTGTGTTTATAACGGTAAACATTTTCGTATCATCTAATACGAGTTAGGCATATGCTTGTGACAAATCAATTTTCGTAATTTTTGGTCCCCCTTTAAGCTTAAATAATAAATCTTCTACTCTAGGCAAAGGGTAACGGTCCATTTCTATAACTTTGTTCAACGTGAGTTTATAGTCTGCACAAATTCTAATGTTACCGTCCTTTTTCACCACCGGGCCAAGGGGCGTGGCCCAGTCTGAGCGCTGCACCGGGGTGAGGATGCCTTCGGCCACCAGCTGTGCGAGCGCGCGCTCCACACAATAAGTAATAATAAATATTAAAGCCGTTGCTAGTTGAAGACAACGCCGCGTAGTTGAATGTAGGCAACTGGATTTTTAAGGTTGCCATTCATTGTCTACCTAACAATATAGTTTTCCCCTTTTCTATTAAATATAAATCAAACATTTTACAATGATCTTTATATTTAACAATAGGTTGTATTACAGCAAGTGGTCGAAAAGTTTCCCCCGTATAATATCTAAGCACTAATCGACATGGTGTTAACGTTAAATCATTAAATAATTTATAGTAACACTCCTTGCTTATACATGAATTAGCGCTGCCCGTATCGTATTACATCGCAATGTTTTTATTATTTACATTTAAGGTTAAATATAAGGGCTTGTATTCGCTAGCGGATAACTGACACATATTCATAAAAATTACCTCATCACTATCGTCGGACTGCGACTCCTCACAGATGGCTACTAAGTTATGGTCCATTACAGTGGAACACATGCATTTTAAGTGACCTTGCCGATTACATGCATGACAGTACCACGTATAACTGCCTGTCATCATTTTGCACAATGAACTCGCCGATTTTACCGATTGACATTGTTCGGACTAAATGTCGGTCCGCTCACTATTAATACAGTCACAGGTCCTTAAAATAATCCTCGTCGCCACTGTAGAATCGGGGAGAAATAATTAACACGTCTTTAAGCCACTCGTATAAACTGGTTTTACAACGGACGCTATTTTCGAAGACATAATTATTTATCTACCCTCACTTATTACTATTTTATGAACAACATACATTACAGTTAGGTACATTTTCTTATTTTTAAAGTTTTAATTGAAATAAAGTCCATACCCCGTAGGTATGAAAGGCATACCCCGGTAGGCACGAAAAACATACTCCAATTGTCATGAAAGCCCTATCCCAGTAGGCATGTAAATCTTTATAATTTACTTTATAACATACGTAACTTGTTTTTTTTTTAATATTAGGAAAGTACGTATTTCCATTCCATTATTTGTATTTTTATTTAATGTATAGCTGGATGGATGGATATTAACGCAATGAATATAATAATGTTTCGTAAACAGTTGACTAATAAAAAAAGATAAGTTATCATAAGCAGAGTAAAATATAACAGCCCCTGAGCCAGGCTTCTTGTCTCTCTTAAAATATTTTAGGAAACTTGGAACTTTGGAAGTCAAATAACTTCAAGCTGATTTGAATATTTTGGTGTGAAAATACTTTGAGCTGCAAAACAAACTTCTAAATGTGCTACGGAC
Organism: Eumaeus atala; assembly: GCA_017140195.1. Classification (NCBI taxonomy): domain Eukaryota; kingdom Metazoa; phylum Arthropoda; class Insecta; order Lepidoptera; family Lycaenidae; genus Eumaeus; species Eumaeus atala. The sequence goes on along the minus strand of JAFELO010000104.1, from coordinate 143,592 downwards.
TGCATATTTTCCGACTCCAGAGTAGTGAAGAGTGTAGACCTCCTAGAGATGGGTTTCAAGCAAGGCTTTCAGACAAAACAGAGGACCGTAATGAAGAACAAAATATGAGAAAAATGAATCTGCATAAAAGCTATTAACAACATTTTTATTCTGAAAATGTGAAAATAGTTAATGTATACTTATTAATTTATTACCAAACCAAACCCCCCAAAAGCTGTCTGTCTTTATGGTTGATTTCGTCAAATCTACTGAACTGATTTTCATGCGATTTCCTCCTATAGATAGACCAATTCCCAAAGAATGTTTAAGTAGATAATTTGTTCACGGGCAAAGTCGAGTTGAGTCGCTAACGTATTTATAAAATGAACTGCATATACCATGTGTAGTACTATGTGAGACCCTCGAACTGGATCCGTTCCGGTCCGCTTAGTATGTAGAGATTATGTTTTGCTGTCTGCTGCACGTTCCGATTGTATACCTCCTTTAAGTTTCACGATGAATGTTTATGTATCGATATTTTTCTCATAATATTTTATGCACAAAATTTTATTCAGCATTTTGCAATAAAGCTGGTAAAGTAGGTCATGCTGCAAAGGAATTTGCTTAGCGTTGCTGGGGATTTACCTACCTCTCGGTCACATGATACCTCCTTAAAAGTGACAACTATTCGACACATTACATGCGGTTTGTGAGTAGCCGGTGGCCCATTAGATGGGGATATTATAAAGAAATGCATCTGCATATGCGGATGTGGATGGCTCCATGACAGCGATTGATCGTTTATCCTCTGATGCTACCTTAGTGCGGGATCGTCAAAAAAAGTCTTTCATAAAGATCGCTTCGATCCATGGTCTCATGGCTCATCCAGGGAGGAAACTGTCGCTCACAAATTATAACCATAAAGTAACAGCTAGGTCAACTTGTGAATTTCCGGCGGCCCATTGGAGTAGAGCAGAAAAAGATATGCATGGTAAATTTACGGATGTTTATGGACGTCGAAAGTCATTAAAAAACGTGACTAATTGTTTGCTTCGTCTGTTCAATTTAATTAGTTAACCATCAAAATTTTAAAGCATATATCTAAAATTACAATCTCGTCATTCGTTATATCTATCAATTAATATCTACGAGGAAGGAAAACACTTTTTCCCAACGACAACAATACACAAGAGTTACCCGGCGATTGGTATGTGTATTTTTCATCCTGTAAAACACTCGGGCTTCCATTTTTTATATTCCCGAGGGACGGTGAAGGCCGAAGCATCCCTGAACGTTGAATGATATTACAAATCTTACGAATAGTTTCAATATCCAAAACTCCAGAAGTAACAAAAATATGAACGTTTGTATATTTTGGATATTTATTTAGCATGAAGAAGGCTCCAACTGCACATTAGTATCCGTATGGTATATGTTGCCAGTGGCCCATAGCGGGGGATGATAAGAGGGCAACGCATCTGCGTAACAATCATACGAGTGTCCATGGGCATCGATAGTCATGTAAAGGCTCCGATTGCTCATTTGTTCCCTTATGCCATAAATATGTAGAATAATAAGACTTTTATGTACCAATGAGGTCCCATCTATTGCTCCAGTGGACGTAACTAGATGAAAATTGGATTCCTTAGCAGCGAATACAAACACATTTGATATGCGAGTTATATGATTGAAAGAATCAAGCGAGAATTGAATGGGAATACGATCAATGTATGAAAAAAGGATTGTATGTCGTCAACAATGCTTTATTTTTTTCTTTTTTTTACATTTCAGTTAAGCAAACTTAGCTTTGCATATACACAACTTTATTGGAATGCGCTTAATGGAGGTTTTATTTCAGGGCTGGCAGTCGTTGTAGACATTAGTGTTCGACAAAATTTCAGCTTGATCCTTCCGTGTGTTTCCGAAAAAAAAATATACCCGATGTAAAGACGGTCAACAAATTGATCCTATAAGGGTTCTGGTTTTTTTAGTATAGAACCCCAAAAAGACTCATGAATGAACAGACAACGTTCAACAGAGTACGCAGCGGTGAGCACGTTGTGTTCTGCATATAAGACCCAGAAAGCAACACACACTCTCTGTCTTAAAACCACCTGTGCTTGGCTGTGACATTCTAATATTTGCTTTTGATTCGTGTATTCTACAGAGCTGAACAACTTCTACTATTCTGGTTATAAAATCCATCTTGTAGACACTTAATGGTAGAAATGTTACCGTGATTTATTTCCCCTGATATATTACTTCCCTTTCTTTTAATATATATCGTAGGTTTTAATTAACTTATGCATCATTATCTAGTACTTTATAATAATACTAAAGACTGGGCATTAATACAGTTATAAAGATTATGTGAGAAGTAACACCATGCTGTATTTCAGGCAAATTTTACCGACACGACTGGAAGCCGCCGTAAGTGACCTCTGTGGTATTACGTTTTGTGAATTTTTTGTCAAATACTGGAGAGGAAGAGAACAGAAGAATGGCAACATAAGTTATGTGATATGTGAATGTCTATGGCCATTGATAATCAAAAAATTACCTGACATATCATTTATCCCCTCATAGTATGTAATAACATCAAAAATAGTACAAATATTTACCTGGAGAGGCTGCAAATTTTTAAAGTTTGCCGAAAAAATATATTCTGTTATAAATAGGTTAAAAATATTTTTTTTTATTATAAACAATACAAAGAATACAACAATCTTGTCTTATCCCGACATCTGAATGTTGGGTTTCCATAGGATTGTTGTAGAAAATTTGAAAGCATAATATAATAATGAAATCTTTAATAATTATGTACATTTAGATTAGATTTTTGTAGACTGTTGTTTAAGACATAACAAATTTTTGAAAGGAATATTACAAAATGAACTATATGATAGAGATTTTTAATAGATTTTTGAAAAATCTTATTGTAGAACGTAGCTGGGCTGAAATGATGGTAATAGAAAGAAAGTATAATAAATAGCTACATCTCTGGTCGTGGTGGCTATGACAAATAAAACGTTGAGAATATCTCACGGTCGGTATGAAACGCAGCTGAGCTGTAAATTTGCAGCCGTATCAATTTGTCTAATTATTCTATGGTATCGTGAGAGCCGATCTCCCAAAATTAGCGCCATAGGGGGCCTCACAGTGTCTGAAACACAGAAACGGACTGCAGATGTAGTTGAATGGAGGCGACTTGTCAATGTCTCCGTGAAAGCTTTAATTATTGAAAATTATGACTGAGAAGACAAAATCATGTGAGCGATGATGACTCCCCTGTCCTATCGCAGTTTTAAAGTAGTAATATAATTGTCTGCGGCCCTGCACCATCGTGAGTCATATCCATATCCTCGCTATTATTATGTTTTTATATTGAATATTTTCTGATTCATTTAATATTGAATAATAACCAATCAGGCTAACACCGGATGTTGTATCCAGCTACAAATTTTTAATAGATTTTAGCAGTACATAATGCATCGTTATAATATAAAATAATCGAGTTCTTTTCAGTTTATCACTGTGATAGGGCTAGATTTTTAATAAGCAAAACTTTGCTGCTTGGCAATGTGTGAAACTTCTATGCAAGTGTTTTACTTCCTGGCGTCCAACGCAAAAAAAGTTTCATTGTTGATTAAACAAGCCATATATTGTCTTATAGTATAGGGACAAATGAGATATCGGAGACCTTTTATGATAATCGACGCCCATGAACATCACCATAATTATTATTTCAATGCATTGCCCTTCTATTCCCGTCAACAATGGGCACACAAGCTGCACGAAATGCGGCACTGGAGATGTCACTTTACGCCGGTAGCATGTGAGCGATACGTACTTCCCCCGTCGTGCCTGTCAAGTTTCACAGCAATACAACGTGGCACAACCTCTTTTTTAAAAAAACATGACAGAAGTACGTCGGTGCCGCTAAACACAGAACTATAAAATAATAGTTCCAAACATCTCTGTTTTTATCTCAATGAAGTGTTTCTGTATTGCAGCGTAATTGGACAGGCACGACAGAGAATATCGAGAGCGCGGACCTTGGCGATGTTTGTTCGTTTTAAAACGTCTTATCGCAGCACTGATTTTATTGCACAAATATCTTTTGTATTCAATATGATTTGTTAGAGTTGTACTGAGTTAGTACTCTTGCTTCCCAGCGGCAAGTTTTTCCATTATTTTCAATTTCAACGTGTCCACAAAGTATAAAGAAAACTTAATGGATATTGTATCTAACAGAAGACACATTTAAATATAAATCACATGTTATATTGTTTTTCATGGGGTATTGACGATGAACTTAAATTTTATAATAAATATCTCTGCTCGGTAGTTTCATCCGCGCAAAACCTATAACAAACTTTTGTTAGGGGTATATTTAAGCAAACATTCGCCTTTTTCGGGATACTAAGTTTCATATTTGTAATTACAGATTGTGCTCCTGTCAAATTTCATTTAAGTCCATTTCTGTTTTTGAATAAAAGGAAAACATTCACAAAAAAATGTTTCGTATATTTACCATTATTAAAATATCCATACCTTCAAACTGATCACTATGGGCCAAATCTATTTTCTGATACATATGATCGTATCTATTTTAATGACCGGTAATAGCTAGGTAGGAAGTAGATATAAACATACTTAGTAATTTCAACCCACTTAATTTAAATGAAAAAAATATTTAAATTAACTAAATATTCAAGACAAAAGTAATTTAAATTTGGGCCAGTAGTTCATGAGATTAGCGAGTTCAAACAAAGCCTTCAGTTTTATGTTATTAGTATAGATTCAATTATTGGTGCCATATTTATAAGTTCTCGTCATTTTTTAAATAATGGTTTCCATTAATCAAGCACATGAAGTATTGTGATGTCGAACCACATATTGTATAAATATAGCAAAATCGGTATGCATGAGAATGAGCACATTGATGTCATGAAATTCAATATTTTTGAATTAATGAGATTCAGTGAGAGTAAGCGCGGAAGCAATACATTCATAATATTTCTAGGCCTCAAGCTATAAATATAATATACCATCTTTACGACTGACAATGAAAGATACGGAAGTCATTTTAAATCAGTTATTTAAGGCATTAAAAACGACTGTTGCAAAGCCACCTTCCATTCGGTGCGTTTCACGCGAAATGAAACGTCTAAACAGAATTAAATTTGAGTGCTCATTTGGAACAATAATTTATTATTATTCCAAATGAGCACTCAATCTAAGGCTTGCACAGGTGAAGATTTATTCAAGTGAATCACATAACTTCGCTTTTACTACGAAGTAATTAAATTACGTCATCATCGTCTTCAGTTATCAGTCATCATGGGTCCAATGGTAAAATAAAATAGCCCTTATTCTACAACATACCATACACATTTATGAAATTAATTATATAACATTATAATGATTATTTAACATTATTACATTTCAATTATATTATTTATTTCAGAATTATCAATGATTATTATTTAATTACTTATTAAGTTACTCAAATGTTCGAACTATAATTCGATTTCTAATAAATTATTTCTGTATATTTATTGACATGTGGAAGTTGCGTCTGCGGCGTAGGCCTCCCCCATCTCTCTCCACGTTTGTCTATCATTCGCTATCCTCTTCCACACTGTTCCACGTCTTCCTTTAAATATATCTTCCCATCGTCTCCTTGGTCTTCCTCTATTTCTATGCCCATCTCTAGACACCCAGTCCATATTTTTTCTGGCCTATCTATTATATAGCATTCTGCGTACATGGCCTGCCCATTTCCATTTCAGACTTCCTACTTTTTTAATTATATCAGTCTCTTTTGCTACCTTTCTTATTACTTAATTTTTTATTTTTATGCCAAGCATACTTCTTTCTATTTCATTTCACTTAGGTGTATGGATAACCTTATCTTCCTCTTTCTTACGCAAGGATCATGTTTGGCATCCATACGTGAAACAAGGCAGAGTTATAAAATAATACTGCTTACCTTTTATTTTTGTACTTATTTCTTTATTTTTAATAATTTCTTTCAAGGTCCAGTACTTTTCCTCGTCCTTTTTACGTCGCTATCCTCCTATTTATATTTTTTTCCGTCAGGTTTTCGAACGGGATAGTTTAGCCTTAGCATATATATTCTGCAACATACTCTACATTTTCTCCACCCACAATAATGTATTGATACGTACCATTTTTTATAATTTTTGTTTCTGTGGCATTTAATAATAGTCCAACTTTTTTGTTCTCTTAATATTTTGGATGATAGTGGATTACCTTATCTTACATCTTTTTTTAAATAAAATTCTGAACCACATTTTAGACGTGCACTTTGTGTAAATATTGTGTAAAAGCTTTACGTACTCTCTGTCTGTGCCTGGTTGCATTAATGGCTCCCATACTTCTTGGCGCTTTTAGGAGTCAATAGCTTTGGCAAAGTCTAAAAAACATATGTAAAGAGGCTTTTGATATTCCCTGTATTTTTCGATAATTTGTATAATATTGTAAATATGGTCGACTGTGGAAAAATTGTTTCGAAAGCCTGATTGTTCGGGTGGTTGGTTCTCCTCTAAGGTTTTGGTGACTGTTTAGGATTTTTTTTGGGAATATCTTGTAGACTTTACTCAACAATCTGATAGGTCTGTAGTAATCGAAGTTGGCTCGATCACCTTTTTTTGTGTAGTAGAGTCGTTATAGACTTGGACCACTGGTATCGGGTTTTTCTTTTCTCCAGTATATTATCTAAAATATTCTGTACAGGTCTTTGCAAGGTTTGGTGTATGGCTTTCAGCAATTCATTTGTGATTCGATCTTCTCCCAGTGTTTTGTTCTTTTTTTGAGTATTGGTTGCGAATTATATTTCAGATAGTAACTCAGAGGGCGGTATGTCCTAGATTTGATAAGTTTCCTAGATTTGATATTGTATATGTAGATTATAGATTACGATACAATTTTGTATCTTCTTTTATTATGTCTGGGCCTTTTGTATTTTTTGTCCAATTTTGTCGTCCACTTTGATGAGGCATGCAATTCTTTGTACGCTTTTTTCGTGGTGCCAGTCCTATTAATAAAATATTCTAAAATATGTTTTCTTCTGGTTTTGGTGCTTTCCATATTTTTTCTGTTTATTTCTTTGCTTATTTGTGATATTTAGTATTTGTTTCTTTAGTCTTTCTGGTTTTGTGGCGTTTTCTTCGATATTAAAGTAATTATTTTGTTTGGGATTTCATTTTATAATCCCTTATGATGATAATGAGTCAGAAAATTACTCATTTCCTTTTCAAATTTATTGTACTGGGTTTGAATATCACTGGATTTATCAACTGCTAATCTAAAGTTTTCCTCTAATATTTTCCTGTTTCTCTCGATATAATTGGTAGGTTTTTGGTTTGATTTTGGTTAAGTTTGGTGATTTTCCTTTTCTTTTCTGTCTGTATATATATTTTGCATCTTTTCATTATGTGGACTTTGTAAAAATTGAGATGTTGGATTTTGTCGAAATTATGTACGGTAAGATTAGAGATTGTGCGTATATAATCGATTTCTGTATGCTATTGTCATGTCCACTTTCTTCCTTTTCTCACCTTAAACATACTGTTTGTAAATTTGAAACTATTTTCGAGGGCGAACTCTATTAATCTCTGACCGTGCTTTGATGTTTTGCCGTGTGAGTATTTGCCAAAGGCGTGCTCTTTTCCGTGCAGAGTTTTACTTCCCTGAGAATTGAAGTCACCCATAATAATAATAATTCTCGTTTATTATAATTCCAATACTGTTCCTAATATTTCGTAAAATGTCAAATCAACTCACCATCTTTATATCTCTCTGTTGGTGCATACGCGTGGATTATATACAAAGAGATTACAATATTGTTCGTAAGGCTAAGATTTAAAGTCGCCACTCTGTCGGAATAGCTTTTAAATTCAATTATGTTGTTCTTTAGGTACTTTTTCACTAGAAAACCTATACCATTTAAGCCTGTGTGCTTTAAGTGTAAAACAATGTATATTCAGGTAATTCACTTACTTCTTCACTTCCTATTCTCGTTTCGTACATACCAATAATATCCCATTTTAACTTCTTTGTCGTGTAATCCAGATCTATTCTTCTAGAAACAGACATTAATTTTCGTACATTTATATTTGTCACATATAGATTATCTCTGTTATGTTTTTTAGTATTAGGGGGTTTATGTCTATGCTCTACTTTTAGCTTCGGTGACAAGCCGGCCTGAGAATATTGGAGGAGGCCTGTTAATTGTTAGTCTGAGTGAATGTTTATCTTTTCAGGAGGGTTGCGTCTTTACATGGAAGATGAAATATCATACGTTTTTTTTATCATTGATAAATTTTGTTTTTATATACTTTTTTCTATCTGTTTGGTTGAGTTCATTTTCAGGCGAACGGGATAGATTACATTTTCTATATCTGTATTGTAGCAATTAATTTTCATCAAGTTAATAATGATATCTATTATGACCTTTTGTAAATCCTATAGTTGTGTTCCGTCTCCTCTATTCCCAAGGAAATAACATTTTTACCTTGATCTGACGTTCCAGATTTTCCATAGTTTTTTTGTTGGTATGCAATCTGTTTTTCTAAGCTTGATGTTCGTATTTCCATTAGTTTAAAATTTTCATACATTTAAGCACTAATTTTTCTTGTTATATTGTGTTTCAAATTTCGTATATCTTTCTTTTTTTTCGGCGATGTATTTTGTTATATTTTTTAAACAATTTTCGTAAGTTTTCCACTTTTTATTTATCTTGTTCTGATATTAGATCTGACTTCCATTGAATAATTTTCGTATTTTGCGAACTGGAACGTATTTAGTAATTCTTATCTGTTTGGCGTTAATATGACAGCGGTCCCTCAATGTCACTCATCTTTCTTGTTATGACAGATATCAAAATAAAACTACTTTTACAGATTTTATTGTGGTTTATTAAATCATTTATGTAACCCGACGTTTCAGATGCTTTTCAGCAACTATGGTCACGAGTGGACTGGTATACTCAATATAGTATTTTAAGGTAGTTTTAAGTATTCACTTCAATCGGCAGTCCCTATAACTGTGTAAGTGCTTTCTGCTGTAAACTTATTATGCGCGCTTCACTGGGGAGTAATATAGAGAATTCATGACTACGTGAAAATAGAATGTATAACCTCTATTTTTTGTTTTTGGGTATGGATTATAGATGGTTCTGACTGCTTAAACTTTCTTGTCATACTTACTTTAAACGGATCAAAATTCTATTAATCTGGTTTAAAAATGTTTTTTTTTACAGGTAAGTTGATGGTCATTGATGGCTGATGTGGCATTACCTGCTCGACTAGGTGCCGATTACAAGCCGTGTACTGCGAAGACCGATCACAAGACAAAGAATATGTGACTTGGAATTCTCATATCTCCATAATTTTAATGTTAAGTAGTGAATACAAGGGAGGGTTTCGTACGGTGTTAATGTTATATAATTCGACTCGTATTTATTTACCTCGATACTTTCGCGAAGATATATGGCTTACTAAGAATCCGTAAGTTTTTTATAGACAAATTTTGATGTCGCGTTTCGTGCAGCTTCTGAATCTCCAGTGGCCTATTTAGAAGGGAGGACGTAAAGAGGGCAACTCACCGGCATAGCAATTATGCGATGGTTGTCGTAAAAAGGCTCCGATATTTCGTTTGCACCCATATACTATAAAAAAGTGTTCATCATCATCATTATCAGCCCCTATTGGTTCATTGCTGAACATAAACCACTTTCAATGAATCCGAACTCCTGCTACTCGCATCCAACGCGGATCAGCTACTGCACGAAGGTCGTCTTCCCATCTGGTGAATGGTCAACCAACACTTCGTTTTCCCAAACGCGGCCTCCACTAAAGGACCTTCGAGACCCATCTACCATCTATTTCTCTCCGTGTGTGTCCAGCCTATTGCCTGTTCAGCGAGCTTATTCTGAAAAAAACAGCACCAAAAAAAAACTTTAACATAACACATATCTAAGCTTACGTATCTTACATTAGAATACATTTATAATGAGCTCTCCTTATACCGCACGTAACATCGCAATATATATTACCCGTTATGACTGCAACATTTACTTCTGAGTTAATTTTAGCGCGTAGTAGATTAATCGAACAGCGGCGGGCCTTTAATTGTGTTACCTCTAAAGATTCACATGAACCAACTTCTCCGTCTCAAACAATTTAGGAAATTTTTGCGTCCCCACATGAGCTAATGAACAATTTTGAAGCAGCTTCTCGCGGAGATAGTATCCATAATAATTACGTTCCACTACGGTGCAGTTGCCTTATTATAACGTTGTATTGTTTTAATGGGTACAACGTAAAAGCTTTTCGTCGTAAATACGTTTATTGTCTGTTTACGTTTTGAGTTCTTATAACATATTTAAGTATCTAGTAAATGATAAAAATACAATGATATTATCAACCGTTCTTACAACCATAATAAGTATAGTTTAACTTATCACTTTAGTGTATTATTGTAAATTATAAAATGAAGGATAATAGAGTAATTGTAACCTTTATATGAACTGATATCCACCGAATGTACAAGATGGACCGTACGGTTAACAATAGACAATATTTAGAAGAAAAATGTTGTACGAGATTAAAAAGCGTGTGTGTATTTTTTTTCGAATGGACCTATTACTGGTTGGCGGCGCTATTGCCTTCGCCTCAACAGTTCTTCGGACTAGTGAACACTTTTGTGTCTTCGGGTTTACAGTAAGAAAGCGTGTGAACATCTCAACCTATTTTATAGGACAGAATAGAAGCCAATCGGAGTATTGCTGGGAGGGGGGGTGTAACATTCAGGTAGAATATAAGTATAGAATTTAGGACAGTCTGGGACAGTCTGAACAAATATTTTGAAGAGTGAGTCACATTCGTTAGTTAATAATTTAAGAGTGACATTGTAGGCTTTAGTGAATAAACATACATTTATTTATCTCCGTTCTTTGATTCCTTTATCAAGGACAAAACCAAAATCCTGTGACCTACTAAACTCACAGATTTGTCGCAGCAAGTTTATTAACATTTAAAAACGCGCAAGAACATATTTTCTTGCAAACTTGTAGTTGTAGTTTGTCCTTCAATTCTTATCACTTTATATATAATATAGAACACCTTTGAGACGTTCGCATTGAATGTACTATTTACTTAATGAAAATATCCATAAAATTCACTTTGTACTTATTTAATGTGTGCCTGTAGCGAGAAAGAGTCCAGTGAGCTAAGACTCGTCAGAGACTTTAAAGAGAATGTATTTTTAATTAAATACATACATCACTTAGGTTTCAAGTTTTGTGAAGTATTTGTAAGGATCTTTCAATTCTTAGTAAAAGGAAGTGCCATGATGTATTGCAGTGGATCTGAATCGGCAAGGCGGTACCTATGAATCACCTGACACCGCCGTAAAGTGATATCTACGCTGTCGCGTTTCGTACGGTTTATGAGTAGCCAGTGGCCCGCGGGGGGTCCGAACGTTAGATATTATTAAAGTGCAAGTGGGCAAGCAAGCAGACGTGTTTTTGATAACTACCGACTCCCGTAGGCGTCCGTATTACGGCAATGCAGATGTGATGCTCTCCTCCCTCCCCCTCTAATGGGTTAACGGGTACTCACACGAAACGTTACCGAAAAGAGGTGGTATTATTGGAGCAAGAGGCCCCATGTCTTGCGGGCCGAATTCGGATACCATATAGCGATTACACTCACGAAATGTTATTCGTAAGTGTCAACCGCTTGAGAGTAACTAAAGTGTGGTGATCTCGATTGATTTGGTTGGAGACATTTATTTTAATTCTTGTGCATACTAATAAAAACCAGTGTAAACATATTTTTTAATAAATTAAATAGTTAATCAATGTCCCTTAATATAGTTCTACTATTATTACAAGACTAATTTACTCACTAGTAGATAAATCTGTGCTATTCCATGGTAAGACCTGCTTTAAAACTATCCCAACATGATCTCTCTTTTTTATAACTTATCCATAAAAAAGTATTTTGTGTAATCCATATTGTAATTTATACACAAATTTTGTATGAAAGAGTTACAAATTTATACATATATACATTGGGATTCATAATATACGTACGCTAGTATGTGGGCGTGGAATGTCAATTTGGCTAAGTAAGAAGTGGTGCCATGTCACAATGCAGTGGAATCGGGCCGACACGACAGGGGAGCTACGTATCGCTCACATAATACCAGCGTAAAGTGACATCTTCGGTGTCGAGTTTCGTGCGGTTTGTGAGCTGCCGTTGGCCCATGGGGGGGGGGAGGAATAGAGGACAAAGCGTCGATTATTTTAATGCTAATGTGCTTCGGTAGCCATAAAAGGCTTCGATCGCTCGTTTGTCCCTGTACACTATATATAAAAAATTGATTGCCTGTTATGATACGGTAGGGCTGCGTGAATTCTGTACTAAGTTTATATGAAACTTCTTAAATTAGTATTTGATGAATACCTTCGAATTCCACTTGTTTGCGAGAAGGCAAATCATATTTTCCAAAGGTAAATTGATAAAGGGGAGAATGAATAACTTCCATACTTTGTTAGCTAGCTAAGTAACTACTACCTGCTACTATCTGCCTTGTGGTGGCAAGCATGTTTACCCACAGACGTGAGGGCCTAGGTTCTAATCCCGGGTCCAACCCGGACCAAACGAAGAGTTCGGAGTCAGCAATAGCTGGCAGTCTTGGTGGTAAGCATGTTCAGCAAGTAATGACGGGGCTCGGATTCAAATCCCGAGTTGGACAGAACAGAAAGTTGGCAGTCAATAATAGTGGGCGGTGTTACACCGTCGAAAAGAAGGTTAAGCCAGTTCTGCGGATGGTATCATTCCGGCTGAACCATTGGGAAAATAGAGTGCACCTGTGTCCATGCAAATACTTGTGTATCCTACGCAGATAGCTCCTCTTAATAATGATGCATTGTAGTTCCTTGTAGCCAAAATTCGGCAAAGATGACATTATTATTAAGTTTACTAAGCAGCTTTCTCGTCGATAGTAAAGCATTCGCTCAATGAATGACCCCAGGCAAACTACTATCAGTTTTATGGCGCGAATCTCACGAAATAAAAGTAAAATACCTGGCCTATAGTGTTTATTTAGCTTATCTGATCTTGTTTTTTTATAATCACTTTTGAGAAGTTTCTTGAAACTCAACTCAATGTAAAAGCATACTCGAGCTTGTCACTACTGAATCGCTGTGAAGTTTGAGTAAAATAACAGAATATCTGTGGCGCTTATATAAAACTTTGTTTTAGTTTACGTTTTGTATGCCAACCCAAATATGCAAAACCCATGTGTTCTTATTTGATTTTTGTGACTATGGGCTAACTGTGGGATAACGCATTTACGCGCCGAGTACTCATTGTGCTCGCGTAGTACATGCTGACGGCAATCCCCTCAAACTTCGCAAGCGCCGACTCCACAGCCGTTGGTTAGGCGTCAGGATTTGTTTCCCGGAAGCGATGATACCTCTGGAAAAGAGCTGTCCCAAACTACGGAACAACCCGTTCGAAAACATATGTATGTATATATATATATATCGCGCAGCATATATATCACTTCATAGGAAGTTATTTAACTGCCACATATATCGCGTAACAGAAAGTGTGCCACACACAAAGTCTGCTGACGTGCATATATATCGTCTAATGGAAAGTCTGCTAACGAGAATAAATGTTATCGTGTAATAAAAAATCTGCTAATGAGCACATATCTCGTGTAGTAGAAAGTCTGCTGAAGAGTTCATATATTGTGTAATAGAAACTCTAAAGACAAATAATAAAATATGATCCCTTTATGTCCATTAGATCATCTGACCCTACAAGCCCTATTCAGCTTATATTCCTTATTCAACGTTGAAGACATCACTATACTTTGAGGACAGTATTACGAGTATATCGGATGTTTATGATTGTTAGTGGTCGCAGAAGCAGAAAAGATGCATATTTATCTTGTAAACAACAGCCAGCTCATAGGAATTTTATAGATAGCTCATATCACATACAATAACTTTTGATTTATTTTACATTATTTTCCATACAAAAAATAATATTAATTTCACGTTCCATTTGAATATAACTAGTAATAATCCCTGCAAAGGCAGGGAGCGAGGTTAAACGCCAGGTAACGTTAGGATATGTAAATTCCAACGAATGAGCCAAAATTAAAATTACACATAAAGTCATCATGGGAGTCACTTCGTAGAATCGTAGAAGTTGATGTTTTACCCTTCAGACTGTAGCAAGGAACATAGAAATCTACACGAGTGCATAAATATAAATGTCCAATAAACAGACATAGATACATATGTATAATAAACATACACACGCGCTCGAAAGACAAGAGATTAAGAAGAAAGCGAAAAGAATTGACAATTTATATTTTCGTTCAATGTTTAGAAACGTGTTTAAACATTTTATTATTGAATGGAAGGTAACATTATCTGATGAGAATCGCCCTCCGTAATCCGGTAATTGTATCTGGTGCAAATCCTTGCGAACCGGCATAAAGTAGGAGACTGTTTCTAGCTGCATGTTCCTTTAAGTGTAAATATGGATAGCATCATCGATTCAGTAGCTGATACATACGTAGGTAAATTGTTTTAGTTGCACACCACTTCATTCGTGTAAGTTTAGATGTCTTCACGCAAACTTGTACTTTCCTGGCCAGTATTTTTCCAGATAAAAGGGCAACGCATCGCAATAATTATGCTGATATTGATGGGCGTCAATAGCACTTGAAATGCTCTGTTTGTCCCACTATATTATAAAAAATTGATGTCGGAAATGTCTATACTTAGTATGGCATAGTATATACATAGTAAAAAATAAAAATAACACATTTGAATTTGGAATCTGTCATTTTTACACGATTATTCGTTGTGTTCTCTCATTTTGAAGCCAATACATTATACAATATTTTGCGTGTGGGGTGATAAAGAGAACAGAATCGCTGCGTAATTTTTAATATTCTCCATAGACTCTTCCTGGATGGACGTGAGTAACAGGAGATCGGTCGTCTTGGCGTTCATTGAAAGTGGCCTGTGATCAGCAGTGGACTGATAAGGCCTGATAATGATGATTATGATGATGATATCCTTGGTATTAGTCAAATGTTTGTGTACCAGGCTATTAATATGTACAATATATTTGGCCGTCCACGTAGCGTACGTACGAAAAAGGTGGTCAGAGCAGTGAGGGAAAGAATTCGAAGAAATCCTTTTCGAAAGCAAAATATTTTACCCCGGCAAGTGATCTTCACTTGCCTTCTTCTTGTTCACGTACCTTGAATGAACTATTAGAGACAAACTGATCATTTCTTGACTGATGAACTAAAAATGAGGCTCACTTTATCTTTATGATATATATAGCCTTAAATAAAGATATAAGAAACTAAAAATGAATAGGTTGGTAAAATAGAAACAACTACCGAAGGGGTACGCAAAGGGAGATCACAGAAAAACTTTGTTTATGCATAATATTTTTTTACAATTGGAGCAACAATTACAAGACTAGGTACACAAATAATAATAGCATCAAAAATAATAATTGTTATTATTTGTTGATGAAAAATTTTGATTCACAAGCCGCCGACAAGAGATTCTCAGCGGACAGTGAGCTTTGTAACTCGCAATATAAACGTGAAAAAAAATATGACATGCCTATGAATATAATATGGAAAGAAAAAGGAAGCCAGCCTGAAATGTGTGCGGCCGTCTAAGTTGAAAGAGTCAGCAAACGTAGTACACTCTCCATCTCTATTATTTCATTCTTTTATCTTTGCTCAATGCGCATGCGAGGATAGATAAAGGTAGTTTTTCTCTCTCATATACCTTCTCTATTCATCAAGATGGTCAATCGCCGTTAAATAGCAGCCTATAGCATCTCTGCCCTATATTATGCTGATGGACAGGCCACTTCGCGGTTAATGTTGCCATGAACGTAACTATAAAAATGTCTAGTTTCACTTAACGTAAGCGTTATTTTTAATGCTTTGGCGACCAGGACGTAAAAATCCTGCTTGCCAAAGCATTAAAAATAAATTGAAACAATAATATTGTCGCCCTATCGATATTTTGGCCACGGCAGATATCGCTACAGAAACTAGTCAACTTCGCCGGACATGTTACAGTGCACACAGTGTCTGTTCCCGCATTGTCCTGTTCAGAGGGGACGGCCGAACGACATGACCGTAGAGAAATCAGGCACAGGAATGAGGGTTTAACGTGCTGGTGACACGGGGGTGATTCCACTTGCTTTCTGACTACGGACCGTTGTTACAAATTGAAAAATGTCCATTAACACTTTGGTCCGGCCCAGGATTCTAACCCAGGAACTCAAGACTGTTTGAACGTGCTTGCCACTAAACTTTGAAATTACACTTACCGTCGGTCACCCATGTGCTTAACTTAGTCGAACTGTTATGGATGACTCGGAGAGCGCCGCAATCCTCATCATCACACTCTTAATACATAAGTAATTATTCGCATACACTTCCCACATCAATATAATTACTCGTGAAATTTTGTTTTTCATCACCCAAATGAATATAAAATATTTTACTTAAGCTATATTATATGATGATATGGATCAAAAATAAATAAAATTATAAAGTATTAACCAAACCTATGTGGGTTTGGTTAATAATTTTACTACTATTTACTTTATATATAAAATATAGTTGATTGAATATATTGTCATTTCTTGACGGAAATTCATGTTAACACTTGAATAAATAATAAATTAACGTTATATAATATTTCCACAACCGTTTAATTTTCAATAAAACATTTACAACCGGTTTCGACTTATCATCATCAGGTAGAAAAATATTTGTTAACCTGATGATGATAGGTTGAAAACATCTGCATAGAAGCAAGAAAAATATAAATATTTATCTCTTGGTCTGCACGCCCAATTAACATTACCTGTTCATACGTTTAATTAAAATTATGAGTATCATCGTATCGGGCGACCGCTACTTGGAGACAGTAAAACAGGAAAAAATAAAAAGAACATTAAAATGTAGACAATAATGACGTCCTAGCAAGGCGATGTACGTACTAATAATTTATTGACTTGAAGACCTCCAAAGAAATTACATTTCTTGCTTTTAAGATAATTCTTACTTTTGTTTAGTTATAGTTATTAATTTCTCCTATCTAGTAAGGAATTCCAAATTGTAACTCGTACAGCTATTTACTCATGTATTTGTGCTTCGATGACCATCAATCACTTGTTCTTTTCTTCTGTTTTTTCTGTTCGCGTCGCTCATTTTACAAAAAGGAAACCTTAAAATATCGCATTATATACGAGTACGAGTTCCGCCGCGGCACTAGTACTGCGGAACGATACAGTTCGTTTTCGGTTCCAACGTTTTCTTTTAGCAAATTTTGACCTGCAGAACATGCCCCGTGGACGGCCTGATACCCAAATTCATAATGAAGAGTTGAAGGCTATTATGGAAGCGGATCCACTTAAATCAAATTGGGTAGATCAAAAAGCTTGAAAGGTGGGAACCTCACGAATTGACTGAAGCAAACCGGCAAACGCGCGTCGACTGTTGCGTCACATTACTAAACCGGCACAATAATGAAGATATTTTAAACCGAATCATTACGGGTAATAAAAAATGGAATACTTACGATAATCGGAAGCCCTCAGCGCGATAGTTGGATCCTGGCCGGCCAATCAAATATGCCCCAAGCGAAAATTTTCCCCAAAAAAGTGATATTTAAGCGTTTTGTGCAACTAGTGCCAGTATCTTTCATTACAGTATTCTCAAATCTGGCGGCTGATGTCTGTTGTCAGCAATTGTAAACAACGATGGAAAAGCTAGCCGCTAAACAACCTAGGCTGGCCAATCGCTCCGCGCCACTGTTGCTTCACGACAACGCTAGGCCACACACTGTGCAACAGACGGCTACCCAATTAGAAGAGCTTCAAATGTAAGTCTAAGATCTCCTCGGTACTCCCCGGACCTAGCTCTAACATTAAGGAATTATCCAAATTTCGATCATTTCTTGCAAGGGAAAAAATCAACTCCGATGGGGCAGTCCAAATCTATTTCAAATCATTTATTGATTCCCGTCTGACTGTTTTTTTTATAGTAAAGGATTAATTAACTACCTACGAGATAGCAAAAGTGCATAGAAAATAATGGTTCAAATTTTGACTAATTAAATAAATTATATTAAAAAATATTCGAATTCCTCTTCCTCACATACAAAACGTCAATTTCATATGTAAAGGACTGAAGTTTATAAAGGTTTTGGTTAGGGTAGGATTTTTAAAATTTAATTTTCTTTAGGCGATTATATAGATCAATTATATCATCAAAAGTCAGGTATACATTTTATATCCGACTTTATTAAATAACTGTCAATTATTGCAGACAGTTACTGGAACTAGTGGTCTATATTTACCACAGTAATACAAGAAATAATAGACATTAACTCGACAAGGAAAGCTAGATGTGTCGAAGTCATTCATAAGTAACGTACGTATAAATGATTGTCCATTACAAAGAACTAAAAAATAAATTAGTAAAGTAAATACATTTTACTGGCTATTAAGAGTATATTATATCATGACACCATTGATTTCCAAAAAAGAAACAAGATTTAACACTGAAGTGTCATTCGGAAGCATTAGTGATTGTACATGAACATATTTTGTTTCCAATGTCAACCTAACTTGTATGATTTTGAGTAGTCTTTACAATGCAGGTTCTACTTCCAGATGTGCAAAATTTGAACATATTTTCTTTATATGTCAACCTTATTTATGTACATGAGTTTAAGTTGTTTTTACAGAGTGCATAATTTGACAGTTTCACATATTTTATATGGACGATTTTTGGGACACTCGCTGTATGTCTTGATGTTTTTCTAAATCAATGAATTACACATAACTTTTCCCGATTCCAACTATTTACTATTACAGCACTTAATAATCTTATTATGTCAGCTGTGCACTAGACATACGAAGAGGACACACAAATATATAAAGTCTCAAAAATCAAAACTCAAATCGACAAAATAAATAAATACTTTAAAGAGATTCTTCGTTACGAATGTGCCATACATACACAAAACTCAAAATTTTGTAATAAAGAAGATACTTTTTATTCTCAATTCTATTATTAGCGAACAAAACATTGAATGAATTTAGCTAAATAATCAAATAACTCGTTTCTTAGTCTCGCCAACAAATAGTTAAACTTCCAGCTACTGGGAGGTTCTTAATTATATTAATAAGAAAGTTTGCGACTTTAACCTCAATATTCGTTGACTTTTATCAAGGTTGCAACTTTTGGGTTCCTTTCGGCTGTTATCAAATTTATTTCTTGTCATTCCTTACATTTTTTTCTAGGAGTGGTCATCTTATTTTTAAATAAAATGACCACTCCCAGCCAAACATATCTTAACATGTTTTAAAAACAAAAAGAACAAAGGAGTAGTTTTTGTTTGTGGAAAAATATTTCCGGAAGAGGTAGTGGCATGCTGCATAAGAGGAGAAAGTGCCATGCACTATTCATGGCACTACTTCCTGCTATGCAACGGGATTGGGCCGGCACGACCGCGGAGTTACCTCTCTACCGTGGAGTTATGGGTAGCCGGTGGCCCATTGTGGGGGTTAAAGGAATGCAACGCTTCGGCATAGTAATTATGATGAAGTTTATGGGCGTCGGTAGTCGTGAAAAGGCTCCGATTGCTCGCTTGTCTCCTACTCTTTAAAATTATTTCTATTACAACACTTTGGTGCATTTCGATAACTGTAAACAAAAATGTCTTTAATGTTTATTCAATTCTATTGAAAAAGTTTTTTTTTATATATTACTAGGCGGTAACATATGCATGTGCTATATTTATTTCTGTGATGAATTAAATATTTTAATAATTAAGACAAAATTACTGTCTATTGCAAATTCTTACAGAAAAACAATGTTACTTGGCAGTCTGGCCACACACTGGAAATAATTAATTTAATAACTTTAGTATATAAGAAACGTACAAAACAATATAATTTGTAGGAGCTAGTTTAGTAAGTTAAGTAAATTATTTATATTAAAGAATAAACAAGGTATAACTTGCTTACCCCACCATGGTTTAAGCCTTGTCGTGGCGGTGGGGCACAGTAGCCTGGGGTGAATCGAGATACCTTAAGCGAAGCCAATGGAACCGAGGGAAGGGGAGCTCTCATAAGAGGGGACAAAAGAGCAAAAGGAGGCGGCGCTTTTGCGCACGGAGTAGGTGCGAGGACGGGAACCTCACTTTAGTGCGCTGTCCCGAAGTTGGCGTTGGTCCAATAGACGGCTGACTAGCCGTCGATGTGACCTGATGATTTGTTGTTCCGGGGCAACTCAACAAAGGAGCCACTGTTGGCATTCACGGTGGTGTCTGTAGGTATTCGACACTATAGTGTGCCGCGAGTCGCACACACCACTGGACCCCACCCAGGGCTAATGAAGGCGCGGAAAGTAATTTCCAGCGATAACAAAAAAGAGGTACAATTTGTTTATAACTGTAGTTATTTCAATTGCTTGGTGAGTAGTTAAGTGTAGTTTATTTACAAATTAAGGGTCACGTAAAGTTTCTAATGACGTTAAATTTCTGTGATCAAAACGGTTTCAAAAACACATTTTAACATTTATCTCCTCTTCTGAACACAATTATAGATCATCATCTAATAAAGCACCAGTTAAATGGCACACGATTATATTATTTGGATAACAAAAAATTCAAGAGGTGGATACAAATTTTAAAATTTTACTGTTATAACATCGTGTAGATCCCCTTTCTCCACATAACACCGGCCTTACAGACCTGTTTAGTCAGCCATCCGTCTGAGGCCCGAAGCCCGAGTCGTTGAGACTAATACAACGGCTCATCTTAAAGTGAACCTTTTACGTAGAGATGGATCGGTCTTTTCTCCTTTTGTGGTATGACTGTTTCGCGAAAGGTGATCATGGCTCCCCACACCGTGTCCCTCTGAACCTGTGATTAAGCCATTAATGCCGGTAACGTGAGGTCTGGAGCAATTTCTCCAACGAAAATAAGCCAGTCTGTCCTCCATGTAGGACGAACCTCATATGTTGGGCAGAATCTTCTTTTATCCCACAGTGGAAGCTGGTTGCCATTGCCTCCATTTTAGATAGTTCATCCCTCGGTACCCCTAGACTATCGATCACTTACCCACCTTCACCCATGCTCCTACCCACCTCTCGGTATACGGACCGAATCCTGGGAGATGCACGGGAGTTTGCTCCCCGGCTTTGTTCCCCAACGGGCAATTCTTGTGTCCCTACACATTGTTTAAGTGGCCTCTCGTTATTTCACTGTGCCATTTCCGGGGCCTGACATCAGAAAGATAGAAGTTGTCATCGGCGTCATCAGTCCTGATTATCTTAATGCAGCTATGTCGTTACCTATCCTTCCTCTTCGCGTGCCATGTATGCGCAAATGTCTTCAATTGCCTAAAGCTCTGTTCCGTTGCGGCCAAATCCTGATGATAGACTGGGCCCACCGTACTCCGTTCGATGCCGTCCAACATGATGTTTCGCTCGTTTTTGTACAAGTCACATTCCCACAGTACATGGTCTCTGGTTTCAGCTTCATGAGCGCAAGGGCATGATGGCAGGCCACATAACGCCACCCTGTGCAGGTGACCTCTATAGCACCCGTGCCCTATTAGTATCTGTGAAATAACGTGCTCAGGTTCCACCTATTGATATGCCAGACGCGTTGTAACTTCTGAAAAGAAGCAGTACAGCTCCAACCCGTCGGCACACGTGGCCCAGCGTGACTGCCAAGTGGAGATGACGTCGTTCGCGATAGCGTTTTTCTTTTCCTTACGCTCCTTGCCCTTGAACCCCACGCACTCTTCCTGCTCGCGTCCCTCTTGAAGAACCTCCAGATAGGAGGGTAAAACGCCGGCCAATACTGGAAGCGCCGCACTGCTGCATGACCTGTAGGCCTTCGTCAATAAAATTAAAGCAGGTCTTTGGGTGCGTAATAATGCACTATGTACATGCAAGTGAGGGCGTCGACACCAAAGTCAAAGGTTCCGTGGTACAGGAACCTTAGTGCCTGATCCTTCACACCCCACGAGGAGGTAGAGACACATGTGACCTTCCCGAAAGAGCTGGCGGCCTTCTCGCCCATCAAAACAGCATGCAGCGCAACGAATCTAGCATCGTCTATGTGTACTCCAAGTACCTTGGTCATGGATATCTTCGCGATGGAGGCGCCATTCATCCCAATGGTCGGTCCGCTTTTAAAATGACCCTCAATTGTCATAGTCTGGGACTTGGCTGCCGAAAATTTTAGCATATAACGGTTGCCCCAATTACATAAACTATTCAAGATCGTGAACATTTTTCAAGTTCGGTAATGGCGCGCGACGGTGCCTCGATCGCAAACGTCAAATCGTCTGCATACGCCACAAAGCTTACACACTCTGGTCTCGGTAGTTTAAGGATATCGTCCAAGAGGCTTTTCCATAGTGTGGGGCCCAATACCGAACTCTGGGGACATTCCAATATGGAAACCTTCCAAATCTTGCGGTGGCCAACTGTGAAGCCAACATAACGGTTACAGAAATAACTTACGAGTCTTTGAAAATGTTCGGAGAAATGCCGGTAGCTTTCGCTTTAAACAGTAACTTTGGCCACCATCTATTATCGAAGGCTCCGGAAAAGTCCAAAAGGACGGGTTGGACCTACTCATATGTGGAATTATCTACTATCTCGAACACTACCTTATCGATCAGGAGGACGAGTCGGTTAATTTCCATCCAAGATGAGCCCAAGATAAGTAGAATATTGGCTTAGTTCCCCGGTTTTAGGAAGCTTGTGGAACCATTGCCTCAGTCTTGTGAGATGCTATACCAAAGCCTAGCTCGCAAATTTTAGCAATTACAGTTACCACCCCAAACTTGGCAAGCTTTTTGTGCAATCGATGGTGTTCCCGACAGCAGGAACCAGAGTTAAGTCTGCAAAGCACTCAATGTAACCCCTTCTTTCACACGTAAAACAGCGAGGTAAAAGAGGACCTAGTACAGAGGAAATTTAGTAATTTTCCTCTCTTCGTACAGTGGTGGTTCCAAGATAGCCCGTGAAGGTAAAATACATGTTATACAGATAGTCACCGATGATCGCTTGCCAATAGAGATAGTATTGTGTTGCACAAGTCTACTGGTTATGGCGTCCCAGGGCAGGGAGTTGAAAGCTTTGACAATGTCAATGTTTACGGCTAGAACCATTTTGCCCTTAGTCAAAGCTTGTACAGACAATGAGCGGATGCCTATAATTGCGTCGACTGCTGGTCGCCCTTTTCGCTCAAAGAGCTTGACAACTTCGTCTAACAGGCTCGCAGGTCAATATCCTATGGGAGAGTCCACGGGCCTCATGTTATTTTCATGAGCACAAATCCTTTCTTCTACCACGTCGTGGGAAATATGCCCCAATACAAAAAGGCCTTACTGCCCTGCACGATGTATTGAAAGCGAAACGAGCATATTCGGTGACAAACACTCCAGCTTAAGCTTAGGTAGCCAATGGAACGCGCGAGGTTCTAGAGGGTATTATATTCATACGCGAGCTCCACACACAGGTAGAATCTCATACAGGACTGATGTGACAACGCATCCCTCCGGGAAGAGGGGACAAAATTGAAACAGAAGGAAGCGCTTTTGCGCATGGGGCAAGTGGCGAAAATAGAAACATCACCCTATTACACTGTCCCAAAGGTGGTGGTGGTGTCCTGAGGCATCAGTGAGGCCCTTGGTGAGGGCGGCACTGATGTAATTATAGAGTTTTCCCTCACCCCTGCAAGGGGGCGGTTTGTCGTGGTCGGAGCTACTTGCTCCCTAGGCGAGGTGGCTACCGCAGCGTATAACAATACGCCGGTCTTTGGGCTAGGGATGTTTGCTGTTGGTAGGACAGCCGGTCCGAGAGACTGGGACGGTTTCTCCATGTCCCTGCCGAGTACAACCACAAAGGTGGGGGCCCCAGCAAGGAATGGACCGCGACCGAGTGTCGGAACATAGCTGTCCCACCCAGCTGGGGTGTTAGTACATTTTAAAAGTTAATATGGAGGGAATGAGGGTATGTTTATTGGCCAGCCCATTTGGGGAAATTCGCGGTTTCGCAACAGCCCCCCCCCCCCGGCCGATAAAAGTAAAATGAAATGGTGTGTGTATGTGAGCTATGTTTTGGATATGGTGGTGATGTGATGAGTCTGCTTTGTCGAATAGGTTTTGGGATAAGTATTACGTCGTTCCTCACGTAACGCGGC
>JAFELO010000104.1:92050-108200 GCA_017140195.1 Eumaeus atala | reverse complement strand
TTCTTGACGTGGGGAGACGTATTTACGCGCCTTCACCGGCCCTGGGACTCGCGGCACATGATAGTGCCGAATACCCACAAAAATCACCGCGAGTGCCATCAGTGCCGCCCTTGGTGTGGTGCCCCGGAACAACAATCATCAGGGCAACACGATGGCTAGTCAGCCCCCTAAGAGACCAACTCCACCTTCACAAATGGGATTGCCCAGCACTACAGGAAAACCCCATCGACTTTGGAACAGTGCAATGGGGTGAGGTTCCCATCATCGCCCCTTGCCCCGTACGCCAAAAGCGCTAAAGATTCGATTCGATGAGAGCGATTCTTCCTCCTGATCATTTCGCCCCTTCTTCTTAGAAGAGTAGTGCAAAGATCCTCCTCGGTTCAATTGGCTTCGCCTGGGTTCAAGGCTACTAAGCCCCACCGCCACGACAAGGCTTGAACCATGGTGGAGCAATGGCACTACTCTTTACTAGTATATGTTATATAATTATTAGCATGTGAACAAATTGTAAGGAATAAGCTCGCTATAGTGGCACTGGGCTGGTCACACACACAGAAGAACAAATAGCAGTAAGGTTCTGGATCGTTTAGTTTAACGAAGTGTTGGTCGACCATTCCCAGGTGGGAAGACGATCTAAATGCAGTATTCGGTCCGGGATGGATGCGAGTGATAGGAGATGAGTCGTCTTGGCGTTCATTGAAAGAGGCCCATGTCCAGCAGTAGACTGATAAGGACTGATAATTAATGAAAATGAATGAATAAATTTTAATCCATTAACTTTTATTACGTAAAGATATTATCACACACACACACAGGCCTGTGACACAGGCGCTCGAATTTTACTCTCAACACCCTCGCTTCGAAAATATCGGAGAAAAGAAATTTCAAAAGCTTTTTTCGGTCAATGTTAAATCACAATTTCATCCACCATCGTACACGTGCGTACACGAGTCGCTGGGTTCATAATTCTTAACATCGCTCAGATTTGATAACCGGGCTATATTATAATAGTGTTCTATCTTGATACCTTCAAGATAAAACAATTCATTAATATTACAGTATAGAAAATAAAAGACGAAGGACGAAAAATTAAAAAAAATGTCAGGAATCTACCACTACTACTACTTCGCCGTTTTCTCGGTAAACCGAGGGGGATTACGGGCCCCGAGGTGAGCCTCATAACCCGGATCGGTTCGCGAGGGGAATTTTCATATCCCCTCGGTAACGGAGCTGGCATTTCTGCGGATTATTCCTTGATGGCTTATGGCCTGGGGTGGAGGAAACTTGTTTAGGGCCTATGTGTTGTTTGGTGTGTTAGGTTTGTAGGTGAGTGGTGGAATTGGTGTGTTATGCATGTGCATGTGTGATCTTCGTTCGGGTTGCCGGACACGCAGACCCTGGTCAGCTTAGTGGATCACGAGGGTGGGTTCACGCGTGTACGGCCTCCCGTTAAGTGGACGTGCGTGCAGCGGGGCTAGGTCGCATAGGTGAGCATGTGGTCCATTGTCTGCCCTATTGGACATAGCGCTCGAAAACTGAACCACAAACTCCTCCTGCGACTCCATTTCCGACGTAGTGATCAGCTTACGTGATGACCCGAAGGTAGATATTTTGCTGGGTTTTTAGGCGTTTCCACAGAGCCTGAGAGGTTAGCGCGTACCATGCGGGGGCACGGCGTAAGTGAGGCGTGACCGCTTTGCTCTCTGCTGAATCACCACTGCCCGTTACCATTGAATTTTTGAAATTGGCAACCCTACTGGGAGCAGGAACGCACTATATTGTACAGGTATATTATACTGCCAGTGCTGCCGGAGCAGGCGGAGATGCTTCCAAGACGTCGGTAGGGACGACACACTGCGCAGGATCTACGTGGAAAAGGTGAAGATCCCGCAGCAGACCATTTGCCGAACCAAGGAGGAGGCCCAGCTGTAAAGGATCTCAAGAGGGATCCCTGGGGTCGGCGTACGAATGGGCGCGGAACAAGCTCCACGCCTAGTCGGCCCCTATCACAGAGATGTTCTAGCCGTACAAACTGGGGATGATCATCAGAGAATTGTTCCCCGACACACCCGTGGGCTTCATGCCCCCCAGAATGGCTTAGCGGACGTCGAACAAAGAGGAGAATGTTCCGCCACCCGTCAAGGAGGCTGAAATGGAGGCGATTCTGGCTCGCTTCCTGAGTAAGAAGGGGGCAACGGGTCCAAGCGGGGTGAATGGGATTGTGCTGGCGATCTCTCTCTTGCACCGCTGCGTGCGGTCTGGTCAGTTCCCGGGGGCCATTATGGAGGGTCAGCTCTGATTGACTTGGCTTAATCGGTTCGATCGACGGTGTGAGAGTGGGAGGGCTTTAGAAAGGATTGTGGCCTCCCGTCTTGTTCAGCATCTGGAAGAGGGCACGGGACCCGGACTCTCTGAGTCGTAGTTCGGGTTCTGAGCACACCGGTCGACGATCGATGCCCTCAGGCGCCTTCGGGCGGTGACGGGTGAGGCTGAATAAAAGGGTGAGGTGGTGGTCGCGGTGACCTTGAACATCGCGAACTCATACTGAATGAGTGGGAGACTATTGAGTCTCCCGCACAGCGTGATACGGGAGGCACTGAACATCTTCCTTGAGGTACCTACCTATCTCATGATGCTGTTTCGTGATGTGTCCGCTTCTTGATGTGTTCGTGGAGTGGCGGCGACTCGGCGACGCGTCCCGCAGGGTTTCGTGCTTGGACCGATGTTGATCTCGTAACCAGCCGATCATAGGGAGGTGAGGGTTTCGGGTCAGACTGGAAAAAGCCGAAGCTATTTTCTTCCACGGGACCATGTGGCCGGGGGCCGCTTTGCATCGAAGAGGAGAGGATCAGGTTAAGCCCGACTACATGTCAATGTAGGTGCGTTATCCTCCTTTCCCCCTCCCATCTAATGGGCCTAATGAACTCCATTGCCTTACTATCGGCAATTTGTCATAATTTTCCAAATTTATCCTCATTATAAGAAGGAGTCCGGCACGAAGAATATGCATTATGTATGCAAGAGGACCAGGGTAACCAACACAGCTCAGAGGAGAATTAGCAAGCTGAAGCGAAAATGGGCAGGCCAAATTACCCGCAGGGTCAATGATCGTTGGATAAAAAACGTTCTCTTGTGGCGGCTCCGCACCAGATAACGGTGTGGTACGGTCCCCGATCCAGTGGACTGACGACTTGGTATAAGGTGGCGGGGAGCCACTGGATGCAAGTAGCTCGTGACCGTGGCCCGCGGCGCTCTACGGATCTATGAAGGTATATACCCACATAGTCCAGCAATGAATGTGCTCATGATGATGATGATGATGATACTTATTATTCAATAGGCATCTATGAAAATATGAAATATGCTAACTCAATTTGTAGATATACAAAATGTATGAGAAAAGAAAACTGCGAAAATAGGCTTTTGCGTAGTATTACTAAACCAGCCTATCATCACAAACAGTTCGTTAGCTTAGAATTTAGTTAAAAAATATCTAAAACAAGCTCCCACAACAATACTTAAAAGAACAACTTCATGCAATAAGTAGAGCGCGGTAGGATTTCCTTTACAAAACCGCGCACTAGTTGGGATTTTTGTTTCCTGAGAATTCGTGGAAAATCAAAAAAAAAATCGAAATTCCATTACTATTTTATTTTTTTCACCCATTAGTCTTTACCTCTTTTTTTAAGGAACGTATAAAGATTCCCATACTTACCTATTTTAAATTGGAATTACCTAGATAAGCATAAAGATTGTGATACGTGGTAAACCGTTGTTCTGTTGGCTCAGCGGCGCTGTTAGCGACATGAAGCGCTCTCTGTTAATTTAATATCTGAATCAATTTACGGCATCTCTAGCGCGCGTGAATGCTCAGCCGATATTAATCACACCACATCCACGGCCGCCGGCTCACCGCACAATCCAGGAACTGTGGCGAACATTGCAATATTATTTGTGTTGTACTTGTGTTTGTAGACAGCAATTAATTATTTTGAATTAGCTGTTTTAGTTCTACTGATATCTGTTTAAAATTAGTCATTATTACGTGGGAAGTAAACGTGCGGCGTTTCGTAATAGTGAGTTACTATAGACATCAACAAATACCAGGCAATATTCTCAGTTGTAGCGCAGAACGAAGAGATGCTTTCGGCTGTAGACGAAAGAAAAAAAAGGTATTTTCTTAACTTATTCTATTTGGCTGTATTCAATTACAGCATGATGATGGCCGTGGCACACAACCAAATCCGTTCCGCCATTTCAAAAATGGCCGTAATCCACTAACACAGATCACTTGAATGGAATATATGTTAAATAACATGGACCTCCTATTGAATGAAATTACACATGAAAAAAAAATAAACTTAAAAACTATTGCGTAAAAATGCACAGAACGCGTAGTCAAAGGAACCGCCACTATAAAGGTGCATGAAGACACAGTATGCTGCAGCATTTGATCACCATACTTCATGAGTCTAGCAGGGTTTTAGTAAATGCTACAGAATAATTACAATTATCATGCCATGTATTTGAGAATTCATCCAGGTACGTGTTGCTCTGCGCAGTGTCGCGCATTTGTAGTTCTGGTGTAGTTCACTTAAAAGACATGAAAATAGTCGTAACAGTTTTTGGATCAAACATATTTGGCATTCTAATTTCGAAATAGTCAGTAATATGTACCGAAAACTCCGCAGATTTGTGTACTTGGCCCGTATAGTAAAATAGCTTTTTATTTAACGGCTCTAGGAAAGACAAATTGCAATAGGTTGTTATTTACACGCTCAGCTGGCACCATTCCTAACTGGCGATTCGCGTCTCCCGCCTGACAATTCAGCTCGCAGCGGGGCGTGCTGCTCCATCTTGGAATCCTACGACGAGACGAGTCGAATGAGCTTAACATGCCCCATATACTACTGTGCTCCTAGTGATGAGTCCGATCCCTTTATAATTGCAAACAAATCATAGAAGTGACGTCACAACGTACGTTTACGGTAGTAACGATTTTATGATCAGTTTTAATTAATTATATTATTTACTTGATTTTATAACTAAAAACATATATTTATTTAAGATAATAATTTAATTTGCTATGTGAGTTATTGTTTATCTACTACGCGGTTACAGATACTTACTTAAATAACATTTTTTAATTTTAAGTTAAGTACATACTGTCAATAGTCTCTTCATTTTGCGGAAATTTTTGTTTGGGGAAAATTCCAAACCTGCTCACCCGATAATTATCACCTACTTCAACATTGTCGAATAATAGTAATTGTTGGGGGGGGGGGGGATATAATGAACAAGAGCAAAGGTATTGAAATTAAGTCCCGTAATTTTGCCATTGTAAATTGTAATAGTGGATTTTAATTAAGTCTCGCCCGAGAGGACGAGACTTATTTAAAGTTTTTGTCAACTTTATTGACAATCCTGAAACAAAAAGTATATACGTTAGTTTAAAGAAATTAGAATATTGATTGTTTACTCACAATACATTTTAGATAATGTAATGTGTGTCCGTAAAAAAACTACATAAATATGATGAAAAAGTGATATTCATGTTAGAAGTACTCGGAATAGACGCAAGTTGAATGTGTGAGTGATAAGACTAAGCAAATTGAGAAATTCGTATCAGGGGCATTGTATACGTCTATACAATAGGATCCCAGAAAAGGTTCAAAATCTTTCAATCAACTAATTGAAAAACACCGCAAAATAATGTATATGTGGTAAAGGATAAAATATTTCTTGAAAGGTACACCTTGGTAATAAAACTATACAGGCTCAGTATTGTTAACATAAAATTTAATAGAATAAATTGTAATTGTAACGTATCATTTCCACTGAGAGTGTTTCTCCAATTCTTCTCTGGTCAGGGTTTGGGTTCAACCGGTAGCAGAGAAATAACGACGTACAAAAAGAAATTTGTAAAATCCTGTTTTGAATAAAATAATTAAAATTGGTCGATGGAGAGAAAAAAACTGATATAGATATATACTACAAGTAGAACCTGTTAGATATATACTAGGAGAGAAAATGGGTAAACATCCACATAGCCAGAGAATGTTCTCAGTGTAAGCAGACATTTATAGAGATCTTAATTTGGACTACCGGTATATAAATAGTTATTACACTGTTTGTATATAAAATACCTTTACAAAAGAAAATAATTGTTCTTATATCTCTAGATCTTGGAACTTCAACTTGTTATATTGGAACGGTCAATATTAAATACCAAACACTGCGTCAGCATGGTACATCGCATCAGTTTAAGCAATCTGTTGGTAACACAACAGTTTTCACTTCTAGCGCCGGGAGTGCAACACAACTTTTGTTTGCGACTCGGTTGGACACGAAACAACGCCGACAGTTGAATATAATGTAGGATGTTTTGCCATATTAATATACTCTTTCTTACAGTACGATAGAATTATCTTGGGATAAGTATTATCGTACTACGGCAGCACCCCGGAAGTTTCGTCACTTTCTCACGTCGCCTATACCGCAGAGCTTGAAGATAAAAGTCTTCAACCAAAGCGTTCTCTCCGTTATGACCTACGGGAGCGAAACATGGCCTTTTCATTTAGGACTGGTCTACAAGTTTGCAGTAGCTCAACGGGCTATTTGACGTGCTATGTTCGGGTGTTTCTCTGTCCTATAGAATTGGTAAAGATGTCATAAGGAAGAGAACTGAAGAATCCGACATCACGCGAAGAATAAGCTCGCTGAAGTGGCAATGGGTAAGTTAGAACAGCAGGTGGCAGATGGGCCCCTGAGGTTCTGGAGTGGAGGCCACGTTTGGAAAAAACGAAGTGTTGGTCGACCGTTCACCAGGTGGGAAGACGATCTCCATGCAGTAGTCGGGATGGATGCGAGTACCAGGAGATCGGTTGCTTTGGCTTTCATTGAAAGAGGCATATATCCAGTGGTGGACCGACAAGGGCTGATTATCGTATTTATGAGTCTTGTCCGACACGTGAGTGGAGTATACTTTAATGACAAATGTAAATTGTGTTTCCGTAGTGAAAGGTGCGTTACATTGGTTACTTTCGGACGGTAAATGTGTCACACGATTTTATATCTTATACTTTTTATAATAATATGAATATATTGAGCCTTAAATCGTTTCACAAATAATAAACTACAAAACATGTATTAATGTAAACCTTATATCTCAGAAATAGGCAAAACCCAAATATTACGCCTTACAATGATTTTCAAGTTTTTTTCGCTGAACGGAATTGATACTCCTCAGAATTTGTGACCTTTGCTGTATATTTATATTGTGTATTGTTGCCCGGAAGATACCGTGAAATTAACGTTTCAGGGTAACTAACTCCTGCTGACGAAAGCACATATTTACGGTTCGTATAAAATAGTCCAAATAGTCCAAGTCTAAGTACGAATTTACCTTGTACTTTTCAGAGGAAAACTACAATGTCATTGTATTTTAAACTACTATTCGAAATCGATGTCCGCTGACAATTTTGATGGACTATCAGCTTTAAATTAAATTCCAGTGCGTTATTAACTGTAGCTATTCATCAACACCCTTAGCACTACATAATTTGAATACATTCCTCCCGAAGCCCGGAATTGTCTCTTTCAGCTACAGAAACAGGGACTCGAAAATAAACCTCCATTTTGAGTTATACAATTGAGAGGCTTTCGATTACGGAATACGGTCACAATTGGCAAAGCCTGCGTTGATATATAGCTCAGCAAACAGCGGGAGCCTAAGTGTCGTATTTAAATGTTGATTCTTCGAACCGGATCAACTATTATGGTAAAGTCGGAGTTTTGCTCTTCTTTTCCTTTTATTATTTCTAAAGAAAGTTTCATTCATTACACTCAAGTAAATATTTTTGAAGTGGTAAAGAAAATCAGATACTTTCCTTCTACACTTATATACTGTTATGACATCGTTAGATCGTCATCACCTTATTTATTTTAAGTGTATTTATTTCAAATAGATAAGATAAACCAATCTTCATAATTCGTGCTCTTAAAATATTTTCTGAATATATCATTTCATTATTTTTAATTAAACTATACCTACTAGACAGTAGGTCCAGTTAATTTAAAATTGTGACTAGTGTTAATATAATCGCACAATAATGTTTAAAATATGCAGTTAAATGCCAACAAGCCATGTCAAGATTATTTTTTTATACCTACGCTCATTAACATGCAGATGTGTTGATCTCCCTCACCGTCCTTCCCCTATTGGCCACTGGCTACTCACAATCAGTAAAATTTTCTCGGTCATGCAGACTTTTTTCGATACAATGCAACATGTGACTATCTCTTATTAATGACAGTAGTTCTAATTAAATTTAGTTTATATTGTATTCGTTAATACTGTTTTTGTTGTTAGTATTTATTGTACGAATAATATTATATAATTTATATTAAGTTTCTGCGCCCCAACGGGGTGTAATGTTTACCATATAAAAATGGAACATCTTTGTACTCATGATGGCAATAAAGATTGAAGTTTAATTTGAAATAAGTAAGAAGGAATGTGTGGCTGCCGAATTTCGACATGGCGACCATGATGGCCTCTCTGGGGAGCTCTCGTTCACATGACGCCGTTTTTTTTGACAACAATGCTGTCGCATTTCATGTGGTTTGCTTTTTTTATAGCATAAGGGGCAAACGAGAAATCGGGGCCTTTTGATGACTATCGACGCGCATGGACATTCACATGATTGTTACGCAGAAGCGTTGCCCTCCTATCACTACGCCCCCAATGGATCACCGGCTACCCACAAACCGCACGAAATGCGTTAAAAGCCGCGACATCGACGCTATCACTTTACGTCCGTATCAAGTGAGTCAGGGATATTTCCCCGGTTGTGCTGGCCCAATTACGTTGCATAGGGAGATGTAGTATCATGCACCATACATGGCACTACCTCCTCCTATGCAGCATGGCACAATCTCTTCCTGTAAGTAATCGGTGGCCACTACAGAGAAGGAGCAAAGGAGGGTAACATATCTGCACAATAATTCTGTAGATGCTTATTAGTCAGTTATCTTGACCAGCAGTTCATTTCTACAGTTTCCTAGTCAACCAGAAAGTTCCATAAGCTCCGCCGTGTGTAGCTGATGTTATCGATTTACAAGACGTAAAAAACAATTATACAATATAAGCCACAAACAGCGAACAGTAAATATTGTGTATTTTTTAAATAGCGATTGAATTGCGTGACCTGCCTTGTATAGTATTAAAAGTCTATACTAATATTATAAAGAGGAAACATATTTTTACTATTTTTTTGCAAATAATGCGTTAGGAAAGTACTGGACCGCTTTGAAAAAAAACAGTCAAAAATTTAAATTGTTGTCATTATCGTCACCTTATAACTTTTATGTCTTTGTAACTCAATAAATTTTTTTCAGCAAAGCCGTGACGGACTGTTTGTTGTGATTAATATGAATAACTTTGAAAGAGGTTTATACCTACATAAGTATGTAAAACAGAATATAAATTCGGAGAAATATCACTTAATCATGAACTGACCCGCCTCAGTTCCACCCATTTATAAGTTATTACCTTCAAATTATACTCATTAGCATACCTTACTCGAGAGTCGCTCTATCCAGATCACCCATTACACTGACCGTGTCAAGGTCCGTTCAGTAGATTTCGTGAAAATTTCTCACATACAGACATACAGTTTTTAGGGGCTTTCCTTTATAATACAGGCATCAAGCACAAGTCGGATTTGAAAAAATATTTTCTTGCACATTCGCGAAGAAAGCTCAGGCTATTTAACGTTAGGATTTATATGTCCGGATTTACGTGGGTTGCGTTGATAAACTCAGCCGCCGTAGTTAGCACTAACATAAGACTACAATATAATAAATAAATGCTTGGCTGGAATCAGAATGAGTGGAAGTTCCTAATAAAATTATCAAATTAATTCACAAATATGCAAATTAGGTGCATGAAACAGAAAGGCTTGTTGATATTTCTCTTTAACAAAATGGTCTTTAGGCCACGGACTGGTCGTAAACAATTATGCGAATTGTGTAATTATACGGTCTCTTAAGCAGTGACATTGTGTTTATAATTCTGTTGTCGACGTCCGCTCGCAGCGCATTTGTAGTTTGCAGTGCGTCGTAAGATTTACGGGCCGTCTACGAGTTACGTAGTGTAGCGTACACTCGCAATATTTGTTGTGTCGTGTTGTCGACCAATATACACGTGTGTCTTCTTTAAAAAATATTTCATCTTAGCAACATCTGCAGTGGATTTAATAATTGTGTAGAAAACAAAATATTGATGTTAAATAAGTAAACCTTATATGATATAAGATTATCGTGTCAGAATGTTAGTTACCTTACTCCTATGAAACGGCTTTACCATTTTTTACCAAATTTTATACGCGTAACCGCCTTTGTGGTGTAACGGTGCGGGTATCGCCTGTTGAGATCGTTAGTATTATTAAATGTTTCTCAGATTATTCTGAGCACGCATTACATTGTCTGGGATCGGAATGTGTCTAAATGACCATAGGCTTGCCACCTATGATATCATGGGCCTCAGTACCTTGGCTAATCGTGGGTGTTCTAGCATATCTACTGGACTTAAGAATTGTGGATTTTCACCTCAGTTGTGACGACACCTCTGTATACCTCTTCGGGGATAACAGGCTTTTACTTTTTTTTTATATGCATATAGCAGGTCTGAGAATCCCCTAAGATATTAGGATTGTACATCCTTAAATATATACTTTTTAATTTTTATGCGTTACAATGACGCGTCACTCCTTTGCTATGGCATTATGTTCCGGGGTAACTCTACAGACATTGCAGACGTGTTTAAAATGCATTAACGCTACATTGGAGCCATGTTTAAGATGCGGCCAACTGAAAGTTTTAGAGAAATATTTATTTAACATGACATTCCCTCACTTCCTTACCTGTACATATGTGAATGTTCTATATTCATATGTACTCATTCTAATTTATTTCCAAAAACTGCAGATATTGTTACACGTAATAGGAGAGATAATAATAAAGTTTACGTAAATAATTATAAGACTAAATTGCTCTCTAAAAATATTTTAAGCATGGCACCAAAAACTTTAAATAAACAACCTGTGTTTATTAGGAAATCAAGCAACGACATAAATTTATTCAAAAATATGCTTAAATAATTTTTATTCCGACACTGTTACTGTAGCGTCAATGAGTACTTAACAGACGGTACAAAGACAATAAAAATTTTCAATACTATCATTTGATCTCATTGACAATATATAGGATTATTACTTTAATATATAGGATCAATAACTTTAATTTTTTACTGAGGACATAATTACCATAACTAAATAGATGATAAGATATTTTGTATTTGCATGCTACTTACTGATAGCGAATTGTGATGATACCAAATGAACAGCTTCTGTACTTACCTACTTACAATTCTGGCAAAACTCTGGCAAGTAAAGATTTATTTATTTATTTTTTTATTATCATTTAAAGACAACAAATTCAATTTAAGACAGAACCACGTGTGTCGGGACAGCTAGTAGTGCTATATAAAGTTTTCCGGATAACAAAATAAATTGTTAAGAAACAAACCGAGAAAAGTTGTTTGCTAATCTTGTTAACAGAACAACAAATGACCACAGAATAGTTCGCATGTTGTCAATAATATTTCTTACCAGAATCATTAGTTAGATTTCGAAGCTCATGAATCATAGCATTTTTGCCACACATTCACACTATTAACTAGGGTAATAAAGAAAAGTTTAGTTACTTTTACTTGGAATAATAATTATAATGTTGGCTTCGTACATAACTTCGGCCACGGCCGCCATCTCTATAGGTCTCTATAGCGAACTGTGCAGGACATATTATAGTGCACAAGTATATACGCTGGCACAAGTGTACTCCCGGTTCCCTCATTTTCGTATTCCAATGGGATGGCAATCCAACACGCCCGGAGAGAAACAAGGCGCAGGTACGGTGGCGGAAATAGCATTTAGGTTCGACCCAAGACTTGAACCCGAGACCTCACCACTGTGGCTCAACGTAAGCACTAGAACTGAACAACATTTGTTCATAACATAATCTTAGTTTACCAGTTTACCAGTACTTTACCTCAACTAGTGCACATCTACGCATTTACGTTTTTATTAATTAATAATTTACTAGTAACGCGAGGAAGCGGCGATATTATAGTCTAAAACATTTTGCCATCACGTGCTTTACAAGTACAAATACGGGGCAGACCCGAGTAAGATTACGAGGCGTCTTTCCCGATCGCACCTACGAACGAGTAACGTGGTGCGAAACAGCGTAACAGCTTCTTACAAATGATTTATTCTGTCTCTCATTGTAAATTTAACACAAGTGAACAATAGCATGTTTATGATGAGACACATAAGAAGTTTATTATACATTTAAACTACTTGAGATAACGTACGTAGTTAACTTAATTAGTATGGACGCCAAAACAAAAATGTTTAGGATGATAAGCAGCTCCTGTTGACATATACAAAATTATGAATGAATCAATGATTCTTTATTGTGCACAAAAATACATACAAAAAGAAAAATAATTTAACAATACAAATATTCCTTAAAAATTTATGTACACAAAGGCGGCCTTATTGCTTAAGTAGCAATAATTTCCAGGTAACTTTTTACTGTTCGAAAGAATAACATAATCGAAAGAATAAAATGAAATTATCACAAAGAAAAAGGTGAATACAATAAATTAGTACAGTCAACACAATAAAAACATATTTGGTAGGCACTAATTTAATATATATAATACATATTATATAAATATAATAAATAGAAATAGATACATTCTTCATACATACGTTACTATAAATTAAAGACACAAAGGCCTAAAACATGAACACGATTATAGATAAAATATCGCACATTTCATGTATAATCGTGAAGGATTAGCAAAACTTCAAGACATCTAGAATCGAAAAAGTGTGTGAATGAATTCGTGGCACCAGTTCATTACAAATGGCTTTCCACTCAAACTGCTCACAGAATGAATTGCAGTGAACTTCGGTACAAGTATGAATTAGTATCTGGATAGAATACATTTTTACTGAGGTATTTTTCGTGAGGTTTGTGTGTAGCTGGTGTTTAAATGTACAAAATACTTTAATTAACTTGTGCAACATTGTCTAATACTATACGAATAGTAAAGGCTAGATATAAATACTTTTATTAAAAATTATAAGTATATAGTGCTGTATAGCAGCCAAATTGGCCCTCCGTGATCAGGAAGCTACCGCTCGCTCAGACGATACCAGTTTTCCTGTCCCATTTTGTACGATTTGAGAAGTTCTAGTAGCCTATTGAAGGGGAGAGAATATAAGGAGGTAATATAACTCATTTGTTTCCATATACTACATCAAAAAATATGTTTTCCCCGAGCAACCTGCAAGCTATTAAAGCTTCCTCCGAACAATATGTTTGTCGCTTCAGGGTGATTTTTAAATCAATTTTTAAACTCAAATGTAACTGACTGGCATAGTCGTTCACAGGGTGGGGGAGGAGCTCAGGATATACGTGGCGTACAGACATCCCGGGAACAGTTTTGACCTAGGTGATGTCCTCAACGTGCGGGGGAACGGCGGCCAGGTGTTGCTGGTCGGCGACCAGAACTCCATGCATCCAGCTTGGCCATGCAGCAGCAGCCTGGCTTCAGGCTGCAGGAGTCTGATAAAATGTTTTCCCTAACCCCTCAAATTACTCGTCTACGGCGACAATGACTTCTACAATTGGTGGAAATCTTCGGCTACTTAACCATTTCTTGAGATTCGGAAATAAGTGGAAATTGTACGGGGCTAGATTTGGAGAGAAGGGAGGATGAGGTAACAATTCGAAGCGCAAATCACGGTATTTGGCATCTGCAACCCTTGACGTGTACACAGGTGCGTTTTCGTGGTGGTATAAAACTTTCGTTTTGGCTAAACGAGGACGTTTCTTTCGAACTTCTTCACTAAATTATAATAATAATCTCCATTTATTGC
Source organism: Eumaeus atala (assembly GCA_017140195.1). Lineage (NCBI taxonomy): Eukaryota > Metazoa > Arthropoda > Insecta > Lepidoptera > Lycaenidae > Eumaeus > Eumaeus atala. The sequence continues at coordinate 94,185 of JAFELO010000104.1, read as the reverse complement.
TTTTCTTCCTTGCAAATAATCCACTAAAATAATTCCTCGAGCATCCCAAAAAACAGTCGCCATCACTTTGCCGGCGGACCAAACCGTTTTAGCTTTCTCCGACGCAGGTTTTCCGCTCTCAGTCTTCTGCTTAGGTTATTCTTTCGTTTCAGGAGTATAACGATGTATCCATGTTTAATCTACTTAGGAATGGAATTTTGTAAAATTTATTATGAACCATCCACTAACTACTCCCAAAAATTCCTATCTGCGAAATTTCAAGCTTGTAGATGTTACTGGAGAATGGTATTTAAATCTTATACCTATAGATTATGAAACACAAAACCTACTGAAAGGATTTCGCTGAAATTCATGGGCGATTAAACAGACTAAACTGACTTTGAAATTTACTTTGCGATTCCGAACATATGAACTGTCCTTTTGGGGTCTGTCCCTAGGTATAACGTTCGAAAATCTACACTTCGTTCTCCTCAATCATCTTGATGATTTTCTCGTGTGGGTGCGGGCTTAGTCCACATTATTTCCTAAAGCTATTCTAAATCCAACGCACGCTATTATTCTGTTGATGAACATGCTAATAATTACAACTTATTACCTGGGTGTGTGGGTTTAATTTATAAGTATCAATTAAGTAGAACGCCTGTAGATTTTGATCCATTGAAGTTTTTAGGTGGGCAACACATCTGCGTAACAATCATGCGAATGTCCATGGGCGTCGATAGTCATCAAAAGGCACCGATTTCTCGTTTCCCTCTTATGCTGTAAAAAATATGAGTGGTACGTCGGTCACGCTTTCACCTCCCCAGTGCAGCTATGACACTACCTCTTGCAGTTTTTCATATAGAATCCCGACTGAGGGCTGTTATTGCTTAACGATTTTAACTACATGGAACAATTCTAAAAAATATTCTTAAAGCGGATATCCTTCCTTATCCCGTTCCCCACATCCCCACCCGTATATATATTTCCAGTCTACCCCTAACGTGAAGATTCCGTACCAACGTTAGTGTTATATAACTTTAATGATGCAGGGCCGTATTCTTTAATATTATAAATAATTAGTAAAATAGTAACTTAGTTTTATTAGTAAAATATCTGTACTAATAATACAAAGCTAAAGATGTTTGTTTTTTATGTTGAATAGTCCATTTATAAAGGAAGGTATATAAACCACAATGCTAACGGCCGCGACGCGGGTGAATCCGGTGATGCTGGTAGTATAAATGTAGGTATTATATTATAGCGCGGTCGTTAGCGTTGTGGTTTATATACCTGCCTTCTTCAGGTTAGAGATAGACAGGACGAACGCTCCTACTATTACTAAAGACAAAAGTTCACCAAAGTTTCGCAATAAAACTAAACTTAGCTCCGTCCCTACTGTCTTCGTCTCACGCAAAAACGTGGGCACGTAACGAGATAAAATATAGCGATATAACTTAAAGATAATAAGTGATTCACACGAGTGAGTTACGCCGACAGCAAATGTTCTTTTACAACTCACTCTATAGGTACATCACTCTATTATTCTACTGATCTGATGGTACTATTCATTTTATATGCGAGTCATATCAGATTTCAATATGCAATTACTACAATGAATGTTTAGTTTATTTTTAGACTTAGTTTGTGTCCTCAAATGAGTGTCTCATTATGTATATAATAGACAGATCACAATAAGCATATAATTATCTGGTTTAGAAAATATTTTCTATGCAAATATTATAATTAGTTATATATTAAAATAAAATTTAAAAATTCAGTCCCGCATGAAAATTAGCTGAAAAGCATTTTTTTCTCTATTGGTCTTTCAGCTTCATTAAAAATGACAATAGTATGCTAATCAGACATAGAAAAGCTGGAACACCATTCATTTACAAAATTACGAAAACAAAAACTAATAAATAATGATATTATCCGCACGGCAGCGTAATTTTACTAATAATATGTACTTTAAATGAATTATGAGGCTAGAAGGCCAAAAATAAAATTAAAAAAAAAGAACTGTCTAAAAAATCCTTTCCTGATTCTTTGAAATTTTCAACTTTATTTTAAATTGTACCTAGAGGTGTTGATTTATTCAATGTATCTAAGTGAATTTTACTTAAGTAAATACATTATAACTTTTACCATATATA
>JAFELO010000104.1:57729-86748 GCA_017140195.1 Eumaeus atala | reverse complement strand
ATATGTGCATTACATTGTGGAAATAAGGGTGAATTTGCTATATTAAGTTTCGGATTGACGCTTCGATGCGCTTCGACTCTGCGCTAGTATGAATTGACCCTATGAATTGGCCTGTTATAATTATGTTAATTACTCTCATCATTTTTCCAAACGCGTCAAAGGAGTATAACAATGGAGTATACAATTTATAATACTCGAGTCTATTCCTTCCTGCTCCTAAAATTTTCTTCTGATTAAATTCCTTGCGGGCCCCAAGAGTTTTGGATTTTTCCACGGGTTCCCTTAGATCATATCAAAGGGTGCTGTTACATGGTGGGTTCCCGAAGGGTTTAAAAAAAAAAACTTGATTTAACTCCCTTCTATTAACTTGAATATACAGAACTTGTACTTAGAACTGCCCACAATGAAGTCTAAAAGCGATCTGCCTTAGAAATTGTGTATTTTATTAAACTGTAACATTATGCGTCATAGCAACAATACACCTTTTGGAAACGAGGATGACTACTCAGCGATATTATTATTATGGTAAACTAGCTAGGCTGTATTATAACAATCTTCACACAAAAGATTCACCAATACGATGAGTAGAGGTCAATGTAAAAATTAAGCGATAAAGAGTATAAGTTAGACTTCGTTATGACATTACATAAAATACAAGACATTCTTTTAATTTCTAACATACTTTTGTAAATTAATTACTACGAGTTACAGTTGATTATAATTATTTAAGAGTATATGAATTTTATAATGTTTATTACGATTATCGTTAACATTTGACAATATATAAAGGAAAATATAAAGAACATTAATAACATCTAAATTAATAAAATGAAAGTTAAAGAATATTATTATTATAATTAATTAACAAAAGGAAATACGAAAATAAAGAGATTATATTCATTCTTTCTTATTATAATTAACATGATTACACAGTATTTCTTTTTGTAGGACTTGGTAAGGATTTTATAGAATGGACTTCTTCTTTGCAAGAATCTGAGATGTATTTTAAGTTTGAGACCCTATGCTTTAAATGTTTAGATTTACTATAATTTTTGTTATAGATAGTATCACAACAACCATCACTTCTACTACATAGATATTTTTTACTTTTGTACGATAGATACAATAAAATTTACACTGAAATTACATAAGTGAGAGATAAGTAATATATAGAATATTCTGACAGATGAGATGTTTCGGGTATGTCGTTAATTTGTTTCTCAAAATCAGAAAGTTGCGTGCTGGCTTTGACTAAAGAATCTAAATTGTTAAATTTTATTTCACTAGCGATATGTTTAGCTTTTTATTATTCTTAAAACTGGAACAATAATCATCTTAGCTAAACTCGAAATTTGATATAGACTTCTAGATGAAAAGTAGTCATCAGGTATAAACGTAAGTGTTTTATAAGTAAGCTTTACAATTTTTAGGTAAATGTAAAATTCCTGAACCAAACAAAATTTCGTCGGTACTTGAAACACGGTTTTCACAAATAAAATGTTATTTGCTGGGTTCAGATTGAACATATATCCACCGATTATTACTTATTTTCTGAAACAAGTCTACGGACCCAAACATTCTTGTATCACAAGATTTTGGTAGCGCGCTAATGGCTTCGGCTAATAACAATGTTTCACAAGTAGGATTGGCGATAGTCGAATGCACATTTCCTACAGGACACACACAACAACAGCTTTTTATCATTTTACACTCACTGACACTCGCGAGCTGTGAGTAGAATAAACGGTCAGGTATTATTGCCAAATATAGTGTATAGGGTGCGATGAGATGGAATATTCTGAAAGAAGTTATAGATATGGGATAGAACGAGCGGTATCTTAAGTACTACAATTAGTTTATTATCATGATAGTAACATATTATCTCGCACGCGTTAATTATATCATTCACGACAAAGCGACCGAGAGCTCGGTGTGTTTAGGTATCATGTTCATATGTAACTCGAGCTCTTTGTACAATTGCATTGGTCCGAGTACAGTCGGATGTAAAATATTCATTTTACTAAATAATATAGCATTATCAACGTCATCTATGTCTAAAGATAAAGATAGAATTATGCCTTCAAGCGACTTATAGTATAGAAAATTGATGCTATGCTTAATAGTATAGAAAATTGACTTTTTATTTCAAGTTTATCATTAGCTTCTATAAGTTTTCCAAAAGATGTTTCAATACTAAATAAATTTTGATTCAATCGACTTTCGTTTTCTTTTACCTTATACATAGTATTGTGGAACGTAGAAATCGTGGACTTAATAACATGGATATTATTACGTATAAGTATTGCCAACTGATTTTCGTCTGACTGTACTTGATTTATAGCATCCGTAAACTTATCAGCGTCATTGATATCTAAGGTACCGAAGAATGTTTTTAATAAAGAGCCACCTAAGTAAAACAGCCCGCGTTTATAGCGTTTGTTCTGATCGGCTTGTACTAAGTAAGAAATTGAGGAAAACTTTTTAACATTATTATTATGTTGTGACTTTAATGAATTTAGTGAATTTAGACATTCGGATTTAATTTGCGATGACTTTATGGCGTCACATTATTTTATAGTTTTTTTAAACAAATATTCGATTGTATCGAAATGTAGTTGGATGTGACTTAAATCTAAATATGTTACAACATTCCAACTATCACTACTAAACGTCATATCTAAAAGTTGGTCGTAATATAGACCGGGAGTCCCAACGATCTGTGTGACAAATTCCCCTCCATACGCGGACGTTGCGAACCTGTGGACACGTTATAAAGAAGATTTATAGACTAGAACGCAGGTTTAATTTCATCATAATGATGGCGAATATGTATCCTATCTATTTGTATAGTAACGGAATAGTTTCCATTTAACTTCATTATTTTGTAAAGACCATTCCACACTGGGGATAAAGCTTTATTTAATTTATGGCGGCAATTCACATACACCATGTCACCTGCGTTATATGTTATTGGACGAGAACGTGTATCATAATAACGCTTTGAACGTTCTTTTGACGTTTGAATGTTACGTAAGGCCTTTTGACGACTGTAACACAACCTGTGGTTGAGCGCTCGTACATAGTCATACATAGGAATACTTTTAGTTTGTTACCTTTTAGTTTAGTAGTACATAGGAATACTTTTAGTTTGTTACCTTTTAGTTTAGTAGTACATAGGAATACTTTTAGTTTGTTACCTTTTAGTTTAGTAGTACATAGGAATACTTTTGATTTTGTTACCCTGATTAGATCGAACTTTATTCATTGTTTATTTTTTTATTACTACTACATTTTTGTGTATTGCTTGTTTTCTGTAATAGTGTTTTGTCACGGAACAACGCAATTATATTCCAATGCATTCTAATTTATGACAATGGATTTTTTTAACGAAACTATGATGCAGTGCAACCAAACTGGACCAACACGACCGGTGTGCTTTCTTTCGCTCACATAACAGCGAGGTCAAGTACTGGATACTCTGTTGTATTATATGATTTATGAAAGTCCTATTGCCCATTGAGGGGAAAGAGAAATGGAGAAAAGGAAACAGCAACGCAAAAATAATATTAGTAAAGACAATGATTCAACAGTGCAGTGCATAATATCAACGTCAGATTATTTCCGTGTACAATGGACGTACGCTGATGTCTGGCGGAAATTAAGTGCAATCCTATTCAGGTATTTACGTTACATGCGATAGTTTATTGTCATAGTGAAATAATATGGTACCATTAACAAAATTACAGATATTATACCAGTTAGTTTACGTGGTAGGATTACATGAATGGATTGATGGATTGGGAGACTGGTAAGTAGAAGTCGGGATACGGTGGTTAATATGTGGTTTTGTCTAACTGTGTGTTGTGACAGTGGATATAATGCAGCACGTGTGTGTACAAACGTTACACTCGAGGCAGTCGCCGCTTCATGGTGATAGAATTTTCTCGCTGTGGTTTAAGCTAGCAGTGACACTCTTTTCGTGCCAAGCCCGACACACTTTTCCGGTTCATACAGGGTTTGCTGGGTAATGCATTATTACATTTAAATGGGGTGGAATCTAGCATAGTGAATGACCAGGTGAGAGATAAAGCGCTCTTCGATGCACAGAAACTAGGGTAGTAACAATTTCAGACACCGGATCTTAGGCATCGAATAAACTTGGTTAACATTAGCATACATTTCATGATTTATTTTATTTATTTCATAGTCTCTGCTTTCCAAAGTAAAGATGTAAAATATTTGCATATTGTAAAATAAAGCTAAATTGGCTTAGCAAAGGCCTTAAAATAAGTTGCAAAACTAACAGGAAATTACGATTTCTATATTATGAAAATAAAAATTCATTTAACAAAAACAACTACTCGACATATTCTAACCTTTTAGAAAAGTGCATTTTAACTATAGAAAGAACGCTAATATAAGATTCATAAATTAAAATGACAATAAATGCAAAGCTACCTAACGTAATTAAAAAGGAATTAGGAAACTCAAGCCCTGAAAGTATTTCAGATAGTAATTTGATTAATAAGTAAAAACATATCAAAGCCCGTGGCAATAGCTACTGCTTTTAATAATTATTTTGTAAGCCCTACACACAACTCAGCTACAATAGGAGAAATTATCCCTATGAATAAATACCACAGTAACCCTATGTTTCTCAGACCTATGTTGGAATGTGAGTTCAAACTTGAAATAATATCATTAAAAAATACTAATTATAAGAGTTATGATGGAATTTATACAAAAAATATTATAAATTTTGTCAACAAGATAGTTGGCATTTGATAAATTTATCAATCTCATGTGTAACATTTCCAGATGCATTAAAACCTTATATTATTAAACCACTGTTCAGAAAAGGTGATAGACATGACATTAAAAATTATCGCCCATTAACATTAGTAACAATCATGCCTAAGATATACGAAAAGTGCATGTATAAGAGATTAATTGAATTTACTAATAAATTTAACATAATTGTAAATAGACAGTTTGGTTTTCAAAAAAAAGGAATTGGCGTATTATAACTCCATGCCATTGGGTTCATCCACGAGCCGGACAAGTACGGGTCAGACATTTTTCAGGGTAGTATACATACGTGCATGCACCTTACATAATTTTATATCTAAAGTGTACGCACGAAATACAGGCCCCGGCACGTAAGTGTAGAGTGCCGAGTGATTAGAGGAGGGGTTAGCTGCGCATATGTTCGAATGGAGAACCAATTACAACTTTCGGCCGGTACACGTAGTCCTCCCGCGTCCCGCCCTCGCCCCTACGATACCTTATTACGTACTTCGGTACAATAACGGTCAACGGTATGTTTTCATGCTCGCATGTTAACTTGTATATACTGCTTTCTGTTCATAAAATTTCTGAGTTTGTTATTGTCATTATTATAATGTTTTTATTCATTCTTTCACTGACTTGATAGATTTAAAATAAAATGCTTTAACATCAAAGGACTGTTGTGTCTTTGTTGTGAACATTTGGGTCAACAACAGAGAAGACATTTTAATTGTTAGCTTGAAGTCTCATTTTATTTAACATTTTACAGGGTGATAAAAATTTTTGATAAATATTTTATTTAACATTTTACACGATAACATTTTACAGGGTGATAAAAATTTTATGAAATGTGTAGACTTATCTTTAAAGTGCGAGGAGATGTTTTTTGTGTATTTACGTGGTCTTTTCTACCTAGTCTTACCATGAAAATTGTAGCAAAGAAAGAAATGTATTGTATTAAAAATATTATATTTAAATACTATATTAAGTACTTAAATTCAAACCGCACGAAACATGACACCGAAAATGTCAATCTACGTCGGTATTATGTGAGCTAGAGGTACCTTCCCGATCGCGCCGGCCCGATTCCGTTACGTAGAAGGATGTAGTGTGCTGCGCTATGCATGGCACTACGTATCCCTGTGCAGCATGGTACTACCTCTTCCTACTACTGCCAAGTTTTTTACTGCCTACTTATTTTGTATTGGTGAATTGCCAACTTATTTTGTATTGGTTAATTGAAGCCCAATGTAACTTTTGTTACATTGGGCTTAATTCCGTATTATATTCATTTAAATTCCGGAGCCTTCTCGCGACGTGTTCTTTTTTGTTTTTTTTATCACATTGTTTAAAAAGAAAAATACTTTTCTTTCTTGATATAATTTCGTTGTATTTTTTCAGACTGTTGCGTTAAATCCGTGAGTTGCATTCTGTTATGAATAAATGAATGAATGATTGGATGACTCTTTATTGTGCACAAAAATGCATACTAAACAGAAAAATAATTTAGCAATACAAACATTCTTTAAAAGTTTGTGTACACAAAAGGCGACCTTATTGCTTAAGTAGCAATATCTTCCAGGCAACCTATTATTGTTCGAAAGAATAATCTTGACACAAACAAAAAGACGTTTACAATGAATAACTGCAATCAACACACAATAAAGTCATATTCGGTAGACACTAAATTTACATATATAACACATATTATATAATAATAATAAATACAAATAGATACACTTTTCATACATATATTATGATAAAGTAATACATACATATAAGTCTATATACAATAGACGTATATAACAAATAAATATATATTGATACGTAAATAAGAATTTATTGTAATATATAGTATTTGTAAAATATTATGTTATGTTTATGAAATGGTGACATAACAATAAAAGACTCAGACTGGTCAGTGACTCTCATAATGGCTTTTTAGTATTTTTCAATCACATTTTATCAATATACATTCTTTTCTTCGACGCGAAAAATAAAAAAAAATATTTTTCATAAAAGCTTCATATTTTGTCTTTAATATTCTTATGCCAAAATAGCAAAACTTAAGTATATAAGTTTAAAAGTTTTCTTTTGATATTGACTAGAATTTTCTATTTTCATGATCATGCATTTTTTTGCGTTAGTTTTAGCTTTAGTTAGCACTAATATTATTTAAGTAATTTCAGTCCACCCGTGACCATGGTTGCTGTAAAGCTTCTAAACGTCAGGCTAGTTAAATGATTAAATAAACCGCGATAAGATCAGTAAAAATAGTCTTATAGAAATGAGTGACATTCGCGTAAGCTTAAGAGATCAATTAAGTAACTTTGCAAAGAAATATATTGTTTCCTCCTTTCAAATTATTTCACTAAAGAAACGAATACACTATTCAATCGTGCAATATACTACAGTCATGATAAAAAGTATTTTTATGTTCCAGGTCACAGATTGTAATCTACATGTGTACCAAATTTAAACAAAATCCAAAGAGTTGTGAAAATAAATGTGTACAAGAGACACATAATAGAAGTGAAACTTAATGTACGAGTGATAGGTATTATAAGCAAGATTCAAGGGCAACGAATTTGCTAGCGATCTACCTCTTCCAGGCTGCTGTAATGCTTACACGTGGCAGAAAAAAATAATACAGGGTATTAAGTTTTTCTAGAGAAGAAATTTCTCCTAACGAAGCACGAGTCGGCTAGTGTAGTAATATGACTACTACTACTAACTATTCATATGTTAGACATTAAAACTGGTTATTTTGCAAGAACAAACAATCATCTGAAACGTATACGTTTGAGTATAAACAACCAAGTCACAGTCCCGTATCGACACGAGATAAGTTCCATATGCGGCTGGAGCCATGCAGTTTGTTTGTCATTAAATTTTATCTCTTAGATAACTTCCACCTCAAGACTTCCGTCATTGACTTAACTTTTATACGATCGTTTTCTGCAATAAAGCGCGTTAGTATATATATACGAAATTTAATTTGATAATTAATCTAGTGGCATAAGATTTTTGTTTGGCAAAGTGAGCATATTTTAATCAATATTGTCTATTTAAGAGTATATTACAGTCAGTAGGTGCAATAACCATTTGAATTTATTTACTTATTCATCATCATTTTCAGCCCTTATCAGTCCACTGCTGTACATATCCTTATTTATATGAACGCAAGATCGCCGATCTCCTGCTACTCGCATCCATCCCGGCCCAGCTACTGCATGGAGATCATGTTCCCAACTGGTGAACGGTCTACCAACACTTCGTGTTCCTAAACGCGGCTACCACTCCAGAACTTTACTGGCCCATCTGCCAGCTGTTCTTTCTGAGTGGAGCCTATCGCCACTAGTAGCCTATTCTTATAAGAGCATTCTTCTTGGATCACATAGGTTTTATATGCAGCTAAGATATTAAGGATTATCATGGGCTCCTGAGACGAATAAGTAAATAAATTCAAATGGTCGGGATGGATGCGATTATTTTTTTATTGGATTTACACTTATTTTTTCTTGGGTTAAATTAATTCGTTAATATTTCACAAAATCATATTCATGATGACATTATTTATTCACTTAGAACATTCGCAAATTTATCAACAGATTGTGAAGATACAATAATTAATTACACATGTAGCCGTAAAGTCTTAGTGATTGAGGATCACATACAGTTTAAATTATGTTATCCCTATGAATTAGCCACAAATAAACATTTAGAAGCAAATAGATGTCTTACTTAACAATCTTACATTGCTAAAAAAATATTTCCATAACAATATTTTTTTTTTCCTGCAACCAAAATGAATTGTGTCTGTGACATACAGACATAGGTAGATATGAATATAATATTATATTGAAATGAGAAACCTAAGCTACACAATATAAATAAATGTACATTTTTACAAAGAATTATGTTCCGAGTTCAATTACAAATGTTGTTCGAGACTTGGAGATTTTTTTTGTTTGTCTGACTTCATACTAATATTACAATAAGCTATGTATTATTTATTATTTAAATTTTTAGACATTGAATTCGCCTCTCGGATTTAACACATAATCTTATTGGGTACTTAAAATTTGGAAATAAACTCCCCTGGTAGCTGCTATTTAATATCCTTAAGACCTGCCTAAATGTCGTGTAAAGAGTGTCCTTTAGTCGACCCTTATTTTGATACATTTAATTCTTTGACAACATTGCACAATTATGATGGCAATCTAGTTATCGATAGAGACGACGCGACGTTGTCTATTATTATTGTAATTTCTGTAAAATATGGTCGTAGGAACAGGGAGACAATGGATAACTGGAAGTGATTAAGTGTTTTACATTTCTCATTGCAAAACATTTTGTTAATTAATTCGCAATTATGGAATTCTATAACATGGTTTTATACTTTTCACTGATCTACTTACTTCAAGTACATAGAAAAGTAAGGAATCAAAAACTGTGAGTTGCACAACGTTAGTAATAATAATTAAATAATCGAAACCGAATCAAAGGCTTATAATTATAAAACAAATTCCATCAATATGTCTGTGACCATATGATCGAGTTCCTCATAATCTACCGAATAGATTTTCATGCGGTTTTTATTAATGGATATAAATATTTCCGAGGAAGGTTATAGTAAAAATTGGTACCTCATCGTTTATGGTCGAGGCAGAGGCATGTGGCGACTGGTTTACAAAGTACCATCTACTACAGTCAAGGAGTTTACTATTCAGTTTTTTGAATAAGATAAAAAACCGTGGACAGCGATGTGATAAGATGTTATGTAAAAACAAGAAAATTTCATCATTTTAAGTGAAAAAATGCGATTCTAAAATTATGCAAACCTAAAAGGACTTAGTTTAGGTTTGCAACTCTAAATTTGAATAAACATTTTATTTGAAGGAAATAAATGCGAATCTAGTCTTTTGTAATATAAAGGATTATAGAGTGAAAGTTACAGCGTAACAGTTATGAATGTAGTTTTAGTTGGTCTGAAAGAATTATTTCATACTCAGTCACAAAACTTCGCACTCGTTTTATCTTCACCAGCTATTTCTCGGATCATGAATAATATTTCCAATTTAATTTTTTATTTTCAAGACTTAATGTTAAAGTCCAGTATGTTCGCGTGTACGTTCACTCGTTTTATAACGACGCGGACATAGGAAAATTATATAATGTATAATGACTTGTCATTATACATTATATTTGAAGTAGCTCGATTATCTTCCCGCTCTGTGTGCTAAAATTTAATACTTTGGAGGGCTTAGGAATAATTTTTAATGTATTTAATTAATATGTAAGTCTCCACTATATATTCCTACGGTCACTTGTTTCGCACAAATCACGGAAAGTGTGAAATAGCAACCATACTAGTCCAAACCTGGTCGCATAGTTGTCAACCCTTTAAGAAATACTCAAGCAGATTGAGGGCAATAAGGTGAAACATGTCGTCTAAAAGTTTGAGTTCTACAAGTTATTAATCCATATCAAGTTTACTCATATTTATACATAAAATAATATAATAAAGTTGTAGAATGAGGCTATTAAGAGTATTAAATCTTTTATCAGTCATAAATCCATATCCGCCTGACGTGCTTTGCTTCTTTACCATCTACCTTTACAACTCCTTTACGGGCCTGTATAATTTAGTGACACATTTTACTATGTTTAACTTATTCATACAGATGTTGGTTTACTCATGTTCCACAGTAGCCAATTCACAATTCATGCAAATGGAACAATTTTTTCGTGAGAAACTTCGTTTGATGGATGCCTAACAATTTACTTAGTATGTGACTAGGATTATCAATTGTGATAGCCTCCAGATTAATGAAAATATTAGTATAAATAAATAAATCATTTTATTATGTATAATTCAATTGTAGAAACATGTGAAAGAGATATAAAGGTGGACAGTGATATTACAAATATACAGACTGACTGGTGAGTCATTATTATCACTGCAGTATTTATGGGTATTCATTACTCGATTCGTTTAATTTTTTTTACTTCATATATTTTGGTAAGAAATGGTTCTTTGAAAAAAAACGCAGACGCGCCACCAACATGGACGTTCTTGCATAACACGCCACAGAGATACTATGGTGACTATAATATGCGATTTTGGTCTCTTTACGTTTTATTCGAAGTTACTACATCAAATACAATGTTTTCTACGAGTGATGAAAATGGGGCACCAGTCAGCCTGTATATGGACAGATGTAATTAAATAAGAATTTATAAAATAGCTGAGCCCATTGATTTACAAAAATAGAAGATACACTGTTTATCTTTAACGTACGTTCCAAAGCATCCGTGGCTGCACATAAATATATTTTACGCCTTACGCGCGTGATTTTAAGCTATTTTTATAAGTGCACAATTGATATTGTGCACATACTTTACATGGACGGTTTCGAGTCGTTCACTGTGTATCTTAGTATTTTTTAATCAATGGCTAAACCCAATTACATAATTTTGTATTATGCTTGTTATCTTAGCAAAATTGGCGGTCCACTGCTGCGTCTGTGTCGCAAGCATCAATAGCGGCCATCACAATCACCATTCGATATTATCGCAAGGTGTCCGAAGAAAAAATAAAACTGTCTTAGTAGCCGTAAATAAATTAATCAGAAGTAAATAGTAGTAGTAGTAGGAGGAAATTCAAATTTCTCTCCCCATTTAAATCGGGAAACATTCCAAGATTGCTATGACTTGTACAAGCCAAGAAAAGAGAGTGGACCCAGGTGAGGCTCACCATGGAGATACTAAATCCTAATAATCCTAATAATATATGACTTTGTAATTAGCTAATTGTTGCATGTCTGTCAAGATATTTACATAGTCAGATATTTTGATGACAGCTGTGACAGTTGATACCTGTGCCAGATTCATACAATATCTAGTACGGCTCCGAAGGCCATGCGATGAGGCCCCCATTTTGGGGTATACACCCCATGGCCCCCTGAGGATAACAGGCGTGAAGGTACATTTTTTTAATTTTATTAAAATACATTTCGTTTGAAACCGTATATACTACTTCCTATTTGTGCAAATTTCACTGCTCAATCGTTAGAAATAGAAAAGTTATGGATTTCTAGGCCGAGACACACCTCGATTTTCCGCAGTGCGACGCCTTAACATGCTCTCTGAGGCACGGATGTGTAACACCGCACACTTCCTGACTTTGGATTGTTATTAGACTTTGGACTATTATTATTCTTAATTTCTTGTTAGAATAGAAATAAACTGGACACCATCTATGCCTGTCAATGGTTTAAAAATTAGTCTTTTTACTAATTAAGTGCAGTTTCGTTTTAATTTTCAAAACTTGTATATTTTTAGTAACATACCTCATTTTATAGTTATTTAATTATTATTATTTTGCAGAATGATCACAATGTACAAACACACATACAAAGACTGTTAAAATTAAGACCCTACCTTGGCCGTGCTGTAGTCCGGGAAAGACTTACAGGGGAGACATATAATTTGGAAACTCACCAGTTGACCTTCGGTATAGTGGGCGGCACCCACTCCTTGGCTATGTATTTCTTCTGGTCGTGCTTGGCGCGTATGAACACCTCGAGCGGCAAGTCGTTCTGGGGACATCTGAAGGTATCTGGCAAGTTCGCGTAGAGTGCGCGAGAGCGGGAGTTGCCCATTTGTTGAAGGTACATCTGTGGGAAACATATACAAACAAACACGATATGGGCGGGATTTGAACGAGCCGTTCTTCATGCGCAATTGCTTTAACAATTGAATCGACTCTCAAAACTCGAAATTAATACATAAATAAATAAGTTTATTCGTAGCTTTGGGCTATACAAGAAAACCAGTCTCATTACCGTTATAAGTCAGCTAATAACGACATTATAATATATTTATTTGCATTCCCGCACATGTACCGATGCATAGTTTTTGAAATAATTTAATTAGTAGTGGCATACTAATTAGTAGTGTTTATACATGTCGTATAGTTAACTGGACGGACGTAAATATACAAATCATAACCTTGTTATCCATTTTAGGTTGTAACTACAGCATTATATAGCGTTGCCATGTTTCAGTACCACACATGAAGTTAACAAAATCTAATAATTTAAGTTGCATATGCATTCAAGTAAAACGTACAGTCAAATAAGTTAGTATGCGATTAATTCAGAGTCCAAATGGAATGAAATGGAACTCCCGTAGGATAGCGCATAACTAGAGAACGACGACAGCTAAATGGTTGATTGTTTTACTCCTGCGCTATAATATATAAAGTTAAAACAAAGGAAGAGGTAATGCCTTGCTGTATAGAAGGAGGCCATGCATAGCGCATTACACGACATCCTTCCATGCAACGGAATTGGGCTGGCACAACCAGGGAGCGACCTCTCCCTCACATAATACCGCTGTAAATTGACATATTAAGTGTCGAGTTTCGTGCGGTTTGTGAGTAGCCGGTGGCCCATTTTTGGAAGAGAGTTTTTTTTTAGAATTATAAATAAAAAGAAAAGAAGAGAATTAGAAATAAAAACCGACAAACGAATAAATCCGCCATAGCACCGTTTACACGCAGGCACCAATCACTGGATACAGTTCCATAAACCGAAGATCCTTTCCACCAATCGTCAGTACTATCCCAGGATTTTTCGGGAACCCCACCATGGTTCAAGCCTTGAAGTGGCGGTGGGGCTCAGTAGCCTGGGGTTATCCGAGACACCTTGGGCGAAGCCAATTGAACCGAGGAGGTGGCGGCTCTTAGTACCCCTCCTATAAGAAGAGGGGACTAAAGAGCAGGAGGAGGTGCCACTCTTTGTACCCCTCTTATAAGAAGAGGGGACAAAAGAGAAAAAGTGGCGGCGCATTTGCGCACGGCGCAAGGGGCGAGGATGGGAACCTCACCCCATTGCACTGCCCCAAAGTCGGTGGGGTTGTCCTGTGGTGCGGGTCAACCCCATCTGTGGAGGTGGCGTCGGTCTCTTCGGGGGCTGACTTGCCGTTGAGGTGCCCTGATGATTTGTTGTTTCGGGGCACCTCATCAAAGATGGCACTGGTGGCACTCGCTGTGGCTTTTGTGGGTATTCGGCACTATATGATGTGCTGCGAGCCCCACACACCACTGGACCCCACCCAGGGCCAGTGAAGGCGCGTAAATGCGTTTCCCCGCGTCAACAAAAAAAAAAAGTATTGTTCGGGAAGCTATGGAAATAAAAAAGCATATAATTTTCAACCGAGAGGATGGTTTTACATAATCTGAATCCAGTGATAAACAAAATTAAAAGTCGGGGTTTACACTCGGATCGTGTGGCAGATACCGTGAGTGTTGTGTGCCAGGACTGTGTATAACTCGGTCGGAACGTTTAGCAAGGTATTTACAGAAACTTAGCCTTAGTAATAAGTATTTCAATTATCGTGCTAGATAACTACAAAACTATATTCATTGTTTCATATCGATAATTTTACTACCCTTTTTACAATTCAACTTTTGATGTTAAAACGCAGATGTTAATACTATACTGAATTAACACACACAGTTTATAGCTGTGTGTGCTGAAATCAACTAAAATTGTACATTTTCATCTACAATTTTTTTATAGTTCACACAAGGGTGCAAAGTGCTACCTAGGCTAAACGGAGCCTATTGATGACTGCTGAAGCCTATAAACATCAACAGAACGCTTCATAGTTTGAGCATTAACTCCCGCCAATGGGATCATAGCGGTGCCGTATTTCGTGTGGTTCATGACTGTATCATAAACCTCACGAAACACGACAGCATAGTCGTTACTTTGCATCGGGAACATGTTACCAACGCGGTCATGCCAGTCCGATTTGGCTTTAATACAGTATGTCACTATCTCTCTCATTATCTATTAATATATCATGTATTTGTACACAAATGTTCTATTTTTTGTATTTTGCAACAAAGTAGTATCGGGATCGAAGAGAGAGAAGTAAATACTCTCTTGCAAGAACAGCGGACATCAGAGCGACGTCGTTATTTTCAACCATTAATTATTCACGCTTATGGAACATCTACTATAATAATAATAATATCTGTGGACTTATCGCACCACATTAGCCCAATCCTGTGGTAAGTACCGTAAGGTCTTGTGTTACAGGTACTAGAACAACGGAAATATATTTTAGATTTTTATATTTTTAAGAAACTTTACATATTTAAGATTGTTATTATAGAAATATATACAATACATATATAAACGTCCCCGATCTAGGCAGGATTCGAACTCGTGACCTCTGGCGTAACTCGCGGACTAACCGCCTCGTTACCAATTAAGCTAGCCGGTCGTCAGAATAGAATTGTACATCGTGACATAATAGAGTATTACAAATAATATATAAGAATTAGAATTTTCGCGATAACAAGAAGAAATCAATTTGAAGAAGGAGATTAGGGGGTGACGAAAAGTAAATAAGATTTTTGCAGTTCTAGCATATAGGCTAATATAACATAACGTTACGACTTACGAGTAATAGGACCGAAGCTATGCGAATTAATCTGCGGGAGGCGCGTGAAGCCTGTATTTAATAATACATTTATGAAACATGAACAATGTAATTGAGTATACAATGCAATTTGCAGGTTTATTTAACAAAATTTAGTCAATTTTAGCCATCGACTAGAATTGGTAGATACAGCAGTGTTTCCATAAATGTTGAAAGAGTTTAGCAAAATTCAATTAAATTCACCCGTAGGGAACGTCTTTATTTCGTTCAAGTATTCAGCACTCAACAGTCTTTTCACTAGCTCCCAGTTCCTTTATCCAAAAATCTCATTCCAAATCGTCCACTTCACCCCATTCGTGTTCCCAAGTCCGCTTAGTCTGGGAAACAAAGAGAAAGGACTCGTGTGTCGTTATCACGTCTTATATGTTATCATAACATTTTACAATTAAAATCAAGATAGTGAAAATTCATCCCGGACCGGCTACTGCACGGAGATCCCACCTGGTGAACGGTCGACCAACACTTCGTTTTCCTACCACTCCAGAACCTTACTGAACCATCTGCCATCTGTTCTTCTGAGTGTGTGACGAGCCCATCGCCACTAGTAGCATATTCTTATAAGATTCATTCTTCTTGGATCACATAGGTTCTAGATGCAGCTAAGATATCAAGGATTATCATCCTGCTACAGGAAATTAATAACACAGAACAAGTGTGCCATTTCTTATAATGGAATACTTTCTTCTTTTTATATAGGTATAAGTTTTTCATTCCAGTGTCATAAATATCAGCACAAGAGACAGTCGTTTTTGTGCGCGCGTGATGACGCCGTTAGTGCTTACACGTTTGCATGATTGAAATCTATATTGATTGTGCTTGTGTTAATAATAAAACATCTATTTGACGTTCAAAAGTAAATAGTAACTCTTGTTTAATGAATCGTATCTTAACGTCTCAAACAACTTAAATGTCAAAACAAAGTTCAAAGTCACAAGAAAACAACGTTCAAGGTATAACTTTGGTAATTAAACTATTAATCACTAGAAAGTGAAGGATTGTATTATCAAACGTTTGTCTTGTTATTGCACATTATATCATCGAACAAAAGTTTCTTGAACTGAATATCAAAATGATGTCATCAAACACCATCATGGAAGTCGGAGTAACAGACCCGGTATTTTCACATAAACTGAGCTTCAGGATACAACTTTATGTCACCCCTGAGGATGAAAAACGTCTTCCAGAATCTTTCCAAATTACTTTTGAGGATACTAATTATTGAATTTATATCTCCACCGACTCCCTTAGATGGTTTAGTTGCAATAGTACGGGACATCTGGTAAAATCCTCAGAATATAAATGTTACACAATAAATGTTACAAGAACAGGTAACACAATTGGAAATGGATACAGGACTAGAGGAAGAAATAAATACAATGTTTCTTAGAAACAACGACTTGTTTACACCTCTTATTTTAGAAAAAGCGTCAACAGTTATAGCAGATTCATTATAATAATCAACCCAAATATTTGAAAATGGTGTAAGAGGTATTCACTCTCCTTCTACCTCTAAATCTACACATAATTTTGTGAAACCTACATATGAACCGATATCACCTTTTTCTAGAAAACAAGACACGGATGCCATGGATTTCGAAACTGATGAATCATCTAGCAATATTTCAGTTGGGGGTATTGGTGAGGATGGGATAAGAGGCAAGAAAAAGTTTGAGAAAATTGACGCTAGAACTAAAGATGACGGTTTAGACGGATATCCAAAAGATATTTCAGATTCAGTAGAAATGCGTTTCCCATTAACTTAGACCAGTTTGTTACTTTAATAGATAACATTAGAGCAAAGCAAAATGTTAAGAAAGTAGTTTGCTCATATACTGATAATATTAGAGACCATATTACTATGTGTAACAAGTAACATCCCGAAATGAATAAAAGTTTTAGAGACTAACTAGAAAAAAACACGAAATTTTAAACATCACTAAAGATTTTGAGTAATAGTGAAACATTATATTATTAAGTATTGTAATTATTATAAATTTTAAAGACATATCCATTAAAACTTATATATTGGAGTCAAATATATATTAAGCATAACAAAATTTATAAAACTATGAAAATAATACTGTGGAATGTAAATAGTTTTTACAAAAGATTAGAAAATATTCAGATATTAATTAACCAGGTTGGTCCAGCCTGTGTTAGTTTCCAAGAAACAAACTTTTCATCTGACAATTGCTGTTTTTCGTAATATTGCTTTTAGTAGTCGTAAAATTAGTTGCATAACCAAACATGATTTTGTTTTTATTCATTTATTTTATCGTTATTTTTCCTCCTTTTTTGTGCGGTAATTGTATTTATTCCATTCAATATTGTGATTCAATTGTGTTTTGTCATGGAATCGCTTTTAGGCACTGAAACCCACATCAGTTGATAATCTGTGCTTTTGTATATATATATATATACTATTATTTTATTTATTATTATTAATATTTTGTTATTATTATGAGTGACGCAGATAAGAAATGTGATGATTTTTTTGTCCTCGGGTAATGGTCCTGGTAGTACGGACAGTTTCCTTAGTACTTCATTAGTCTCTTTAAAAACTTGCTTAGAAAATAATTTTAATGATGTGTAGAAGAATTTTAACGTAATACACCTTAACGCTCAAAGCATTCCGGCACATTATCCTGATTTACTTACCTCTTTCAATATTTTTTATTGCGTTCACGCTATTTTAGTATCCGAATCCTGGCCTGCCTTCCGTGTGTTACAATTTGCCAGGTTTCCAATTAATTCGAAACGATCGCGTCAACCGCGTTAATGGGGGTGTTGCAATTTATGTACGTACAAACATACCCTTTTCATTTATAAGTTCATCACCTCAGCCTCCTTCTACTGACGCAACAGAGCATCTCATTTATGTGCTTTCATAGTACGTCCCAAAATGTAGATTATTTTTTATCCTTAGAAAATTTGCTAGAAACTATTACTCCTTCATAACCTCACACTATATTTTTGAACAATGTTAACACATGTTAGCTTAAAAGTGACAACAGATAGAAAAAAATAGAATCAATTACGAGTAGTTATAATATGAACATACTTCCTCTCAAGCTACACACTACTTTCCTAATTTTATACTAGTTTCCTCTCCTACTTTTCTTTAAAATTATGGTCAATGTCCAGCTAAAATGTTCTCTTATCATGACATGATATCTTTCCTATAATAACATAGGTATTGGCTCCGAAAGACCCAATCGAAAAATTATTTTGAAACTTAATTTTTTATTTTATTTATATTTAAACATAACAATATGAATTTAGACAACCTCTTTAGAGGTTGTCAAAAGAAGAAGATTTGAAGAAATCGACTGGTCCCCTGTATTTGTTTCTGATTACATTCACAATAAATTGTTTAATTCCAAAGACACCAGCTTTTTGATAAACATGCTCCAATTAAAATAAAGCATTTACCAGCTCCCTGGCTCACTGATGACATTGAAGCTTGTATCCAGAAAAACATAAAGCCAAAGCAAAATTCAGAAAGACCAATTCTGGTGAGCACCACGAGCAATTTATTAAACTACAGAATCATTGTAATACAGTTTTCAGGAATGCCAAAGTCGCCGCATTCATACACCAGTTGAAAGTGTTGGCCCTACCAAAGTTTGGAAGTTCCTTAGAATTTGGAATTAGAAAAAATGTCGATTTAACAGATGCTAGTTCAGTTAATTTATACTCTTTAAATTACTACTTTACATCTCCACCAATTCAGTTTAATGCTGATACTAAATCTTATACCCCAAGTTTCCTGGCTAGTCTTCCGTCTCCTGGTTATCCTCCTTTTTCTTTTAATCTATTATCTGTCGGCGATGTTAAAAGGCATGTCCTATCGATACCTTCAAATGCTGTAGGTGCTGATAGCGTTAGTCAAAAAAAGTACATTCCTAGATAAAAATGCACCTATTCTTGTCCATATATTTAAATACTCGCTTCATTCTGACGTCTTAATAAAGACGCCAATATAATCTCTTTACCGAAAAAATCCAAACCAGCTTCCTTTATTGACTATCGTACGATTTTTGTCTTTCCTTTCCAAACTATTGGAGAGCTTAGTTCACGAGTAAATCACATTTTACATTAATAAAAATAATATCCTAAATTAGATCCAATCCGGTTTCGGCCCTGGTACGACTACTGCTCTTACCAAAGTAACCAACGACATTCGTTTACGCATGGATCGTAAATAACTAACAGCGCTGACTTTACTTCATTTTAGCAACGCCTTCAATCCCAAGTCATTATATTCGGGAGTCAAGGTCTCACTTCACGTATTAACAGTGCTGATCTTCCTCCGGTACTCATCAATGGTATGACTACACCATCTAGAAAGGTTTTTAAAAATCTTGGAACACAAATTGATGAAAATCTAACATGGTCACAACATCTCAAATAAGTTGGTAAAAAGGTGTATGCTACTTGGCACTCAGTACGTAGATTAAATTACACAGGACTCGAGTGGCTTCCGATTGGATTTCGCCGGAATGCTAAAATTCTGTCAACTCTATACTGCATTTTGCGCGATATTAAAATCCCTAGGTATTTAAAAGAAAAATTTGAATTTTGATCGCTAGAATGCAAAGAACTCCGCTCTAACCAAAATTTACATATTAGTATGCCTATTCATGATAGCCGATTTTATAAAATGTCTTTTACAATTAGAGCAATAGAATTGTGTAATTCCTTGCTTTTGAATATAAAACAGGCTACCAGTTTGACCACTTTTAAAAAATTAATGAAATGTTATTACCTAGAACTATGTTCCAGTTTACCTACATTGCCGTGTTATTTCTACATTTGTGTGCATTAATATGTATATATATTAATACATTATTGTATTCATATTTATGTATGTTTATATTTTATAACTACTTTTTGTTGTTTTTTTTTTCTTTAATTGCATTGTTGCTTTGTTTTTGTTTATATAATTCTCTCTGTTAGTTTGTGTTACCTACCTTGAATAACTAGTTGTCTTGTCTGGCAGAAATTGCTGTTTAGCAAATAAGACCGCCTTTGTATCAAAATTGTATCAAATGTGTTATTACATTTTTGTGCATGTTCGTATATTTTTTCATATAGAGGACGGCTATTACATTGCCGCCCGCACGCACATGTTCTCGGATTTATCACATTCATTAACAGCATCGAACTCAGTGATGCGGTGATGAGTGTGGATTTGCAGTGGATATCACCCACATAAATATGTTCTGTACTTTGGAATCAATTTGCGGAAAAAGAAGACTTGGAAAATATTTTTTGTTGCCTTATTGGATATTTTACTTACGTTTATTTTAGTTTTTTTGTGTCCATTATCAAAAGAATTATCATTTGCGTGTCGATATCATGGCTGTTTATTTAATGGACATATGTTGTAACTGGTCGCAATACAACGTCAACCGCACATTGAATTTTTTTTTACATTTTTTTCAGAAACGTCGGGCAAGATAATTAATTAAATAAGCCGCAATGAAGTCCGTAAAATTATTTTTATTGTAATATGTGGATGTTCATGGGCGTCGGTAGTCGTAAAGTAGCTCCAATTGCTATATGAAAAAACCACCTTTACGGATTTTATCGCGGTTTATTTCATTATTTAATCAGCCCGACGTTTCAGAAGTTTTACAGCGACCATTCCACCCGTGACCATGGTCGCTGTGAAGCATCTGAAACGTCGGGCTATTTGAATAATTAAATAAACCACGATAAAATCTGTAAGAGTTAGTTAGTTCTATTTTATCGCTTGCGTCATAGATGAGCCGTACTCGAAAGTCACGTTGATACTAAGAATCACAATTTTTTATTTATGTTATTTTATTTCTTAAGTGATTCTTGACGATTCGTTATTTTTCATCATCTGCGATCAAGATCAAAATACTCCGTTTCATTGGGTAGGTACAATTGTTAATAAAGTATACACCTGTGTTCACTTTACTATAGTTTAAGGGGAAACGACTAGTCGAAAAATTTGGATTACCACCGACAGTTATAGAAATCCCTATATTAGTTATGTAAATACGAGTATGTTGCTTTCCTTCCCTCCACCAATAGGCCACAAATCCCACACAGTGCGGCATTACAGCTATTTCTATGCAGTGGTATCCTGTGAGTAGGAGGTATCTTCCCGATCGCACTGACTAAATTTTTCTTCAACTTAGCAGAACACCAGCTCTTACTAAAAACATATTGTGCAGGATTATGAAGCAAGAGAGATGGCGTCGGTATTTAGCAATACACAATTACTTTGACGAACAAAACCAGCGAATTTATAATGCCTATAGCGTCCAGCAAGTTTCAGTGCGCTCCCGTCACAACGTAATACCAGATATCATCTGTTAGTTTCCATCCTCATACCTTCCATATATACCATCATCCTAATACCTTCTTAACTTATCTGCAACTGGCCAACGTTATCTCAATTAAAACCTTTAATGAAATGTCCCAGTCTTGAAAGTATTTCGAGAAAGTGTCAAAAAGTATCATAACACTGAGCAAGATCAAGTGTTTCAGGAACCCTCTTTTTGTTGACGCGGGGAAATGCATTTACAGCCCTGTGTGGGGGTCCAGTGGTGTGTGTGACTCGCGGCATATGATTATGCCAAATACCCACAAAAACCACCGCGAGTACCATCAGTGCCGCCTTTGGTGAGGTGCCCCGAAACAACAATCATCCGGGCACCTCGACGGCTCGTCAACCCCGTAAGGGACCAACTCCACCTCCACAGATGAGGTTGCCCAGCACAACAGGATAACCCCACCGACTTTGGGACATCCATCAGTGGCGCCTTTGGTGATGTGCCCCGGAACTATAATTCATCTGGACACCTCGACGGGTAATCAGCCCCCTAAGGGACAGACGCCACCTCAAGCGAAGTATTTGCACCGACCCAGTGGTCGGGGTTGTCCAGTGACAACCCCACCAACTTTTGGATAGTGCAATGGGGTACGGTTCCCATCCTGACCACTTGCTCCGTGAGCAAATGCACCACCTCTTGTTGCTCTTAGGTCCCCTCCCGCGCCTCCTCTAATAATAGGGGTACCGAGACCATTTCCTCCTCCTGATCTTTAAACCCCCTCTTCTTACTAGGGGGTGCAAGATCCCCCTCGGTTTAATTGGCTTCGCCTGGGTAAACCTCAGGCTACTAAGCCCCACTGCCACGACAAGGCTTGAACCATGGTGGGGAAGTGGGGAACTCATAATTAATCTATTTTGTTTTTAGTATATACCAAAACGCTAAAATGATTCCACAGACCGGGTCAAGTTTGTATAGTATGAGGAGGCAAGCGATCAATAGAAGCCTTTGATGACTGTCAGTACATATAGATATCCTCACAATTGTCACTCTCGTATATGCAGAACACAATACAGTCCGTTATGCGTTATTTACAATTGAGCAATGAACATACTATGCAATATCGACGGAGCGACATACAGATTCTAAACAGGATACGTTTAATTTCATTTACATGTCAAACTTTTACTAGCACATCAACTGACATTGTATTCGCTATTATAAGCCGTGGATATTGGGAATGTAGTTGCAAAATAAATTGAATTTGGAATATGCAATAAAATAGGTACTTAAAAAGTGTCCTAATTTGTATTTAAAATTCTTACTATAAGGCTACCTACACCTGGCAACCGCTACTCACCAGCACAGCTGATTGTTTTATTTGTTTGATAATAAGGACGCTGAGTTCAATGTGTCATGACCATTACCTGCTTATCCCAAAAAAAAGTATTGTATACTTTAAAATTCTCGTTGTGTGCCAAATTTCACCAAAATCTGTTGCCTTTTTCCTGTGAAAGAATAAAAAACCTTCTTTCTATCTTTCACATATATTTGTTAGTATAGTGTATATATATACATACTTTTAACTTCAAGACAAATAGTAAGATACTATTTTAAATAAGCTGTGCAAATAGAAAATAAAATCAACTTCTGTATCATATTCATATTTGCCTGACTGTTCATTTTTGTTTGTGTATATCATTAAAATTAAGTAGCTGAGATGTGGAAACTCTGAGATGTGGTTGGTCCACGTCATGGCAAAGGAAATGATGCCCTCCCTAGGCGACGAGGCAGCCTGCTCCGGGCGGCGGGGAACAACTGCATGCGCAGTGCCGAATATTGGGCTCAGTCTCCAGCAGTGGACTATGTTGGTAGTGGGCAGAAGAAAAGTGATGTCATTCTTAAAAATATAATGTCCTGTAACATATTTCTGTATTTGCTTTGCATGCCCATATATCTAGAAGCTTACGAGCTTGTAGGAGTACATTCGGGGACTGTTTATAAACAACAAACTTAATTGGAAGTTCCAAATAAGTTTGGAAGGCAACAATAGGATCAATCAACGCATGTTTACCGGTTTATTTATTCGTTAAGATATCAAGTATCATCTCACGTTCATGAGAAACTCCAACGATTTATATTGTATTTTAACAACTGACTGCGCCCCGCAGTATCGCTCACCATAGCCTCTCACTCATAGGATCGACCAATATAGTGTCTCAAGGAGACAAACATTCGTAGATACATATAGGAGAATACACGTATAAAGACCGCTAAACATACATGAACTTCCCTTGCATTGCGCTGTTGGGCTAAAACATAAATGTTTGCTCGTGTTCTAATCTAGCGACATCTCATACGTTACAGTCCGTCAAATCGTCAAAATATACATATTATTCATATAAATATTATGATACTCTCAAAAATCTTTAATAATAATATCGTCCCAGCCTAGTACAGCGGCCACCTCTGTTAATATAAGTCCGACACGGACATATATTAACAGAGGTAGTGCACGTGTGTTTTACAGACTCAAGCCAACTCTCTATTATTTCATTCTTTTATTCCGATGGGACCGCGATCCGACACGACCGGCTAACTCTACAAAATGAATGCACATATCATAGTTATAAGTAGGTAATGTACCCATGTATGGCGGTGTGAGCAAATGATACTTCCCCAGTCAAGCTGACCCTATTCTGTTGCAACATAGGATTTTCACAATGGGGAATAAGGCAACATATCTACGAAAAAATTGTATGGTTGCTTATAGACGACGGTACCTCAGTAGTTATCAAAAGACTCCAACTACTCGCTCGTCCCCATACAGTATATTTAGAAAAAACTTACATCATTTCATTTGATTATTGAAAACATATACTCTAAAATGATTCCACAGACCGGGTCGAGTTTTTACAGCAAGCGATCAATAGGAGCTTTTGATGACTATCGATACACTTAGATATCCTTACAATTGTTATGCGGACTTTTATCCTCCCTTCCTCCAATAAGCAACCGCAAAGACAGCGTGAAACTAGACAGGATAGATATAACACTCCGGTGGTCTAACACTCGATACATACATACTCGTATTAATAATCAACTATTCAAATAATGTTAGAACTCCATGATGAATGCTCCACTTTGGTACATAATAACAATAAACAAGGGTACAGTGTATGTTGTCCCGTACTATATTTTTTACGGTGAAATGTACGATTAGGTTCTGTCATAACGACACGCCAAGATCATGCCAAGTGCATCACGGGTTTTTTTATATATATAGTTCGTTAAAAGGAGATCATTTATATATTTTTTTTGATGGTGTATGAAGTGCCAAAATTTGGGAAGGTCTTGCCAAGACTTTTACAAATTTTGGTTTCTACTATTCCACTGCATATTTTGTAATGAAAAATGTTTCCGAGAAATCGACATTATAATATTCGTATTACACGTAACAACGCTATACTTGTGTTTAAAAACTTTGTTGACATTTTAAAAGACTGTGCAGTCGTCATTTTACACTGGTAAGCGGATTGTAATATTTTATTATTTAAATTGTATCCCTCTATGCAAAAGAATAAGCCTTATTGCTATCCCCTCGCTCCCTCCAATGCACAAACCGTATGAACAATTTCCGGACAAGTTCAGAAGCAATGTAGTTATTATACTTAACATATTGCAATGTTATATGATATTCTTTTTTTAGGTGGTGTGTGGTCCCTCCGAAACTTGTCCATCTCAGTGCCTCGAGCCGTCCTCTCCGGGGAAGGGCAGTACGCAGTCCTTAAGTGCACCTACGACTTGGAAGGGGCAGCCCTGTACTCCATCAGATGGTACCGCGCTCTAGTCGAGTTCTACAGATATGTACCGAGGGAGTTGCCACCTTACATGGTATTCCCTATACCAGGAGCTTCTGTAGATGTAAGTTTAATAAAAAAACATTTTCGATTAACAATAAACAAGTTTAATTTATTTTATAGCATGGGCGACAAACTAGCAGTCGGCCTATCTGGTAGTAAACTTGTTACCGACACCTACTGGCATCTGCAAAAAAATAGGTTTGGCAGATTCTGTGCCGGCTTTTCGGTGCTAGTGTAGTGCTAACAAGATTGATTAACACATGCTTACTCTGAAAGAGCATTAATAGACGGATTTGAATGAAATTTTCTGTTGTATAGTTTATAATCCTGGAATTTATAAGATGTAGGCGAATAAACTTGCTGGCAGGTGACGGACGATCCATTGAGAGGTACCCATTGGTGTCCACTGACATCGCGCGACGCGATTGGTGGATAGGTGCATCAGGTATCGTTGTTCACTTTTTCTCCCAACAGGCCAAAGACGAATCAATGTCCATACAAAACAGGACAAAATAGCCATCACTTTTAAAGCATGTATGTGAGCGATAGGCAAGTATACGGCCGTAATTACGGTTGCAGTGCAACAAGAAACGTAAGTAGAATTAAACCTTTTGATTACGAAAAACTTTATAATTTTAAAGGATGGAAATAACTTGACTTGAAAGAGAAAAAGAAAAGCAATCTAGAGATATTGAATGGAGTCTACTCAAAGAGCCAGCAGCCGTATTACACATTTTAATAAACATCGAATGGAATGAATATTTTTGCAATCACAATATTGTTAATATAATATAAAATAACATGTTTATTAGTGTTAGTGACACTGTATTGTAACCTAGATTTTCTTAGTTGACTCGGGGAAACACATTTACGTGCCATCACCGGTCCTGAGTGAGGTCCAGTGGTGTGTGGTGCTTGCGGCAATTTATAGGGCTGAATGCCCACTTAATTGGGAGGACCCTCAGTGCCTTTGCATTGATTGATTGCGATATCGCCGAAATCTGTCTATTAGCTTTGCTTTCGTTAAGTGGTAAAATTTCGCATCTATGTAATATATTCATCATTTTCATCATTATCAGCCCTTGTTGGTCTACTGCTGGACAGAGGCCTCTCTCAATGAACGACAATACGACCGATCTCCAGCAACTCGCATCCACGCCTGACCGGCTACAGCACGGCACGCAACCTCCACCCTCCCCAAGACCTTACTGGCCCATCTGCCATCTGTTCTTATGAGTGTGTGACCAGCCCATTGCCAAGTCAGCGAGCCTATTCGTCGCGTGATATCAAATACTTTAATTGTCTGCCTTATGACTTTGTTACGAATTCTGTCGGACAGAGAAACACCCAACATAGCACGTTCAATACCCGTTAATGTAATACGTTAGGATGTAGCATTAATTCTGAGATAAATTTTTAATATTTTATAAACACCACAATATGTAAGAAACACAATATACACTTTCCTTATCATGCTCATTTTCATTCATAATAGTTATTGGGAAAATTTATCTGGAGTATAAGGAACATAAGCAACAGGCGCGTATTGATTTATTGCGTCAACAACGACACGATATCTTTTAATGGAAGTACTTTCTCAATCTGATGAATTGTTTCATATTATCGTAGGTCTTGTAGTTGTTCTTCAGAATCATCATTCTATAAGGAATCCCAGGCACCCCGGTGTAGACCTACGAGGCAGGTCACCGTGTAGTTTTAGTAGTTTCAAGTCCTACATATATCTCCGTTTTAGTACTGCGATTACAATGCATTTATAAAAATTTCATCATCATTAAGATCTGGGTGGGTTTCGAACCCACGATTGTTACATAACAATGGGCGCGGAGCCCACCGCACACATTGCGGTAGACTCCGCATCTTTAATACTATGTAAGTCCAAAAAGACAAAAACACATACCTGTCTATCTCCTCTAGTTGGCTGATTCAGATCACCAGCAGGTGCGCATCGCGAGCCTGAATTCGCGAATGAGCGGCGAGTACCAGTGCGAGGTGACGGCGGACGCGCCGCTGTTCCACACGGACATACGAGCGGCGCCGCTTACCGTTGTTGGTGAGTACTAAGTGTTTTATTTTTAGAATCGTTATGATTTGTCACATACAGACAGGCAAATTTTACGCGGATCTTTTCACTCATCCCTTTTCTGAGACTTGGGGCTTCCAGCCCGGAGTTCGGCTCCTCTCTGGAGACATCCAGCTCACCTCGTAAAGATATGGCGGTACTCGTATCGAGGATGCTTCCTCTTGAAATTTTCGTTTGTGTAGATACAAACGTTGGGTTGAAACGTGTCATTTGGGGGCAATTAATTTGTACACCATACTTTTTCTTTTATTATTACTAGGGATGTGACTGTTATAGAGCATCGCTAAAGTAAAGAAAGTTCTGGCCCAATCATATATATCGTAACACAATATCGTAATACTTTTTTCCGTTTTGTAAAGTTCGACAGAATAGATTGACATATTAGTTAGTTGTCAAATCTAATGACAAATGTTATGGTTGCGCTCTGAAATGGCAAAGAAAAGGAGTGCTCTTAGGGTGCTCTCTATATGACAATATACGATTCCATAAAAAGAGTCAACAGGGGGTCATAAAAGGTTTGTTAAACTTTTAGGTACATTTATTCCAATCGATATTTCCACATTCACTCCAGGATAAAATTCAAAAAGTACAAGAACAATAAAGGAAAAAGTACAGTCTTTAATTAGGATTGGCAAAAAGGGTACCTGGGTAGTTGTCCGAGGCTCCCGGCTGCAACTTGGATGGTCCTTTATATATATGATTTTTCCATAACCATTAGTTTTCATGGATTCCGTATATTCAATATTTGAAGAATATAGTGATATTAGTGCTTCAAATTAAGCATAAGCTTCATATTAAGCATAAGAGTTTTGAAAGTGAACACACAATCAATAAGATTCCGTCCCATTCTCTTGGCGTCATGAACCATCTAAAATCATGCATTATTTATACTCAGTTAAATTAAATAGAATTTGACATCCATTTTTCCCATGTGCCATATAATATTAAAACTAAAACATTATTGATATGGTGTGCAAATTAATAGCCATATAGATCATGTCAATACTACTATCAAAAGGCACACTTAATAGAATTAATACAACTTAACTTTAGTAAAAATATGAAACATAGCGCCAGCAAGAAATCATGAACTCACCCTTTTATATGAAATATAAATAAGTTAAATTAACAACGGTGTTTCGAATTCGCGGCATCTTCTCGTGAAAATATAGGTTCCCGGACGGTAAAGAGAAATACTATTTGATTATCACCTTTTCACAAATGATTCCGTCCTCCTCGACGAAAAAAGGTAAAGAGTGTCCTTTCTTCGACACAGAGCACACCTTCAGTCTAATAGTCAAAGATGACAGATATACTTTTCAAAAGTATTTAAGTAGCGAAACATAATTGCTATATCGATGATAATTCGATTTTTTCTCAGCTTTTAAACCTTTCCTAGACCAACACGAACATTTCAAGACCAAGGTAAGATATAATT
>JAFELO010000104.1:25182-57698 GCA_017140195.1 Eumaeus atala | reverse complement strand
ATCCCAATATTTTGAAATTGCTTCATGTTATTACTATAAACAATTTAATGACATCCACATAAGTATGAATGCAGATAATATGAGAAGAGAATATAAAATTTCATGTTCTGCTTCTCCGAAGGAATAATTTTAAAACATTGATATTTATGATATTTTGGCGTCGGAAATTATGAACACACCGCCCGCTGTGTGGTACCCACCTCCAGTGCAGTCCGACGACCGAAGAACGGCGGTCAAACAGTTCCAAGATTGGTGGAATTCCCCTCTATACTGTTGATGTGATTTATAACACGCTCGCTAACCGCGGGGATTAGGCAACACCTCCCAATAATAGCACGAACCGTGGCCCCCGGTCTCCGGCGGCTCTGCTATCCCAAGTCTACGGTAGCGGACTCGATAATGGCAGACAGGGGTTTAGAATCCCCGAAGGAGATCGCGTTGCCAGCTGACGAACCTTGCCCCGGTAATACACAATTGTCGAACTCTTCAGTCCAACGGAAATATTTTACAGCTGAATGAATGTTCGGAAAATTTGCGATGGGACGTTGTGGGATTATGTGAAGCCCGAAAACAGGAGAACATTCGATAATCCTTAAATCCAGCAATTTGTTCTATCACCGAGAAGGTGACGCCTTGTCCCAGGGTGGTGTTGGGTTTATCGTGCGGTAGCCGCTCGTTGATAACGTGGCAGCGATCGGGAGTATGTTAACGAGGGTAGCGTACCTAACACACAGAATTACCAAACGGTATTTGCTGAAGGTCTACGCCCCAGCTTCGACGACGAGCTGAAGGCAATGTACGAGGATGTCTCGAAAGGCATCCACATCACAAGGCTGGAAAACTCCCAGAATCTTCATTCAAACTTTTTGGCGAACGAGATGAAATGCGATGACAGTCTTCAGTAGATATGAAATATGAAAAAAAGTAGACATGCGGATAGACCTGCGTTCCTCTAATATCACGCGAGTTATAGAAATAATATGAAGAAATGAGGGCTCAAAGATGTTCGCTTGGGAAATGTCCGTTGGCTAGACGCGGCCAATGAAACTGAGGACCAGGGATAGCACTTTAACTTCATCCAAGGCTGAGATTTTCAGATAGGTGGAGAAGTTCTATGGACAGCTTAAACATTTAATCCGACCTGTTGTTTGTTTGGCTATAGTTCACACAACCAATGTCACCCGACATTATTCTGAAAATATTCCATACGTCAGCCAGTACGAGATTAGAACTAATGAAGCGAATTATAATGCTCCAGAGGGGGATGGAATTACAGCAGCGCTTCTGAGAGAGGGTGGCATGCTGATACTTAAAGTTCTCTAGAAGCTATTTAATTCAGTCAACCTCGAAAGCACTGTTACAGATGCGTGGCCCATAAGCGTTCTGTTTCCGTTCTTCAAAAAAG
Organism: Eumaeus atala; assembly: GCA_017140195.1. NCBI lineage: Eukaryota > Metazoa > Arthropoda > Insecta > Lepidoptera > Lycaenidae > Eumaeus > Eumaeus atala. Next base: position 56,293 of record JAFELO010000104.1, on the reverse strand, counting down.
GCATTAAAAAGTTCTTGAAGAATTACAGATCTATAACACTTCAGAGCCACGTTTACAAGTTGTTATTAACAGTTATCACGAAACGTGTATCGCACAGATTTGACGTTTCCCAACCTCCCGAACAAGCCGCTTTCCGCAAAGGCTTTACCGTAGTCCACATTCACACTCCAGTTTATATAAAAAACGAAAGAGTATAATTGGCCTTTATGTCTAGCGTTTGTGGTTTGCGAAAAAGCCTTTGATTCGGTAGAGACATGGCCGGTTTTCCAGTAATTATAGCGGTGCCACATCGACTATCGTTATATCTAAGTGTTGAAGTATTTTTACAAATAAGCCACAATGTCGGTCCGACTACAGGATCAGAATTCAAAATCAGCTGCAGAAAAGTGTGAAAAGGAAACTCCGAAACTGTTTACTGCTGCTATGGAAGATGTCTTCAAGCTTATGAACTGAAAAAGGCATCAATATCAATGGCGAATACATCATTCACCTTCGATTCGCTGACAATATCGTGAATATGGCAATGTCGCTGGAAGACTTGTGTAAACACAAGTCTTCCAAGGGTAGGTCTTAGAATAAATTGGATAATACGCAAGTTATGTCCGATGTACACGAGATATCTATATTATTTTACGTGGGAACTCGGTTCTTGAAGTTCTTCATTCAGAACGCATACCTGGGACAAACGATCAGTTATGTAAATTCAACTTCGAGAAAAAGTTCGATCACCGAAACCAACTCGGATGGGCCGTCTCCGGGAAGCTTAAGAATGTATTTTCGTCCAAAATACCACGGTGCTCTTAGTCCAAAATCTTCGACCAGTGCGTGTAACCGCTGATAACATATAGAATAGGCACGTGGTCGCTAAACGTGGGCGTCACATCAGGCTCATAGTCACACAGCGTGCTATAGAAAGAGCCATGCCTTATATTTCTCTGCGATATATGGTCCGAAGTCCGTAAATCCGCAAGGGAAGCTTAGAGAATCAGTAAGCTGAAGTGGCAATAGGCAGGCCACATTGCTTGCAGTATCGAAAACCATAGGGGAAGAAAGGTTCTCGAGTTTTGGCCCCGAACCGGAAGGCGGAGTGTGGAACGGCCTCCTAAACGGTGGACTGACGACTTGATTAAGGTGACGGGGAGCCGCTGGATGCCAGTGGCTCGTGACCATGACCTGTGGCGGCTTGTGGGGGAGGCCTATGTCTACCAGTGGACGTTGTCCGGCTGATGATGATGATGATATTAAATTTTAGTAACATACATTTTACTAGCAATGTTGTGTTGTAACTGCATTGCAGCTGCTTCGTGAGCCCATTATCTCACGCTCCCACGAAACTGCCATGAAGGGACAGCTGAGTTAAATGAGTTAGTTTTCTGTGGGCTATTGGGAGTATGGCGGAAGAGGACCATTGCCTGTGCAAAGCCTCTGAGATGTTTATGGGATTCGGTACTCACCAAAAGGTTTTACTATTAAAATTGCTCATTTAGGTACTTTAACCATTAGAAACTACCTTATAGCAAGTAATTATGCGTTTGATTTCTCAATATATTTGTTACTTCTATACATCTCACTATCTATAATAAATTTACTTTATTCACTGTAACAGATTAATTTTATTTATTTATCAAAGTCCAAAAAAGTGATAATAGAATTTTGTTGTCACGAAACTTAACTTTAATTTAACACGAATCTTTTATGCAATTGTCTCGGCCCGTTGAGTGTTTAAGAGTCAAATCCGAAATTTTTTTATAGATGTAAAATGTTAACAAGTAACGCCCTCCACCAGATCCACCATTTCGTGCTCCATGTCTGTCGGTCTCCCAGAGGAGCTATTCACGGGGTGACACGCTGCGGGCAAACTGTTCCGTGGACGAGGCTTACCCGGTTCCTAACATCACGTGGATATTGGACGATCATAAGGTAGGTAAGGTAAAATATACGTATACGACTAATGCAGTCGTATAGAAAGGATTCATTCTTGTTAGAATTTCCATCCTAAAATTTTTCCAGCCTTGTCGTGGTGGCGGGGTTCTGTACTCCGGAATGAATCAAGACACCTTGGGTGAAGCCAGTTGAACCAACCAAAAGGCTACTCTTTGTACCCCTTTTATAACAAGAGGGGACTATAGAACAAAAGGAGGAGGCGTTTTTGTGCACGGGGCAAGGACCCTCGTCTATAGGATAGGTAGGATAGGATAGGAGCCTCTCCCCATGGGACAAACTTGGTGGCGTCGTGCGTGCCGTCGATGAGCCCCGATGATTTGTAGTTCTGGGGTACCTTAACAAAGATGGCGCTGGCGGTAGTTCAGATAATAAATAAATCTCAAATTTTTTCATGAATTGGAATACTAAAATTATTTCATGTTCTACTTTTTTATAACTTTACTATTTTTTATTAAGCAAATTATGTAGATAACATTTCCATCTAATCAAGTATCATCAGGCGAGTACTTTACTTGGCACAAACAGACTTTTGCTTTCAGACAAAAAAAATAGATAAAAAAAATTAAAAATCATTATTTTGTACCAAGGAACAATTACAAAATTTGACTTAAGATTTTAGAACAAAAAGGCGCGCGCTTGACTTAAGATTTAGAACAAAAAAGAAACAAAAGGTCTATTCCATACAACCAGAATGATACAGAGAAGCAGAGTCCATCAAGCAGGTAGAATTTGGCACATTTTGATAATAAGGACTAAACTAGAATTGCTACCAATTATAAATAAAGTAAGCAAATTTATACATACTACAATCATTAAACAATAATATTTAAACAACAATAAAACATAGCTATTCATATGATACATACTTAAATACATACATACATTTATGATATATAAATGTCATAAAAAACGATTATTACAAAACCAGCAACGTGAGCAATGGCGTATAACGAGCCAGCGTGATTTGCCATAAGGAGAGGTAATGTTCCTTGAGGCACTTCTTGAAGACTGTCATCGACTGTGAGTTCTGTTTGACTACTACAGGCAAATCGTTCGATAATCGGATGGCTGACACCGTGTAAGAGTACTCAAGGAATGTCGTTTTGAGTACAGGAAATGACAGAGTTAATTTGTTTGAAGAACGAAGAATAGAGATGTTGTCGCCGAGGTAAGAAAAGTTTTCTTTTAAGTATGTAGGAGTAGAAGGATTGAAGAGCACATTAAACAGAAGGTGCAGAATTCGGGAGTTGCGATGCAATCTGATGGGAAGCCATTTGAGTTTTTGGCGATATTCAGAGATATGCTCGTATTTGCGAATCCCAGAAGTGAACCGAATACAAATATTTTGTAAGAGTTCGAGTGCAGAGAGGAGGTTCTCATTGAGGTGGCAGTAACATACGTCTGCGTAGTATAAGATAGGCAGTAGAATTGATTGCGCGAGAGAAATTTTTGTAGGAATCGGAAGAAAACTACTGAGTCGTCTTCAAGAAACTACAGCACCTAGCATTCCCTTTCGCAGCTCTTGTATATGGCGTGAAAGAGTTGGATCTAAGTGTATGCCTAAGTTTTGGACCGTTTTACTTAAATACAGACCCCCCCCCCCTACACAAACATTCGGAAGCTTCTCCCAGTCAATTTTTCCAATCCATTGTCGGCTGCCTATTATTATGCAACTAGTCTTATCTGGTTTTAGGTGCAGACCATAGCTTTTACTCCACTGCAGTATGCCGTCATGGTCGTTATTAGTTTGTTTAATAGCATTTGAGAGATATTGCAGAGGAGCTTGTCAGTGAATCCGTAAGTCGTCTGCATACATATGATAGGGTGAAGATATTTTTTGGCAGATATAATTTATAAATATAGAGAAGAGAAGAGATGACAGAACGCTAAATTGAGGAACACCAGCATAAATATAGTTCCAAGAGGAGACAACCCTATCTAATTTTACACGCTGCCGGCGGCCCTGAAGAAAACTCTGAAACCAACCAATTGCCTCTGAAGCCATATTAATAGACTTAAGTAAAAGTAATAAAATCTCATGATCTACGGCGTTAAAGGCGTTGCTAAAGTCGAACAGTGTCAGTATTGTTATATTTCTAGAGTCCATTCCCACGCGAACGTTATCCGTAATTTTAATGAGTGCAGTAGCCGTGCTATGGCCCGGGCGAAAACACGACTGGAAGAAAAGTTGATGTTGATTTAGGTAGGAACACAATTGCTCCTGAACCATACGTTCCAATACTTTTGGCAGAAATGGTAGCATAGAAATGGCACAATCTGAAAAAATAAATACCCTAATTAGTAAATTCATATGGAGAAAAGAACAACATGTAGAGTAAATAAGCTCCCATTTTTAAGTAACGTCGTCGTCCTCGAGACGACGACGTTACTTAAATATCGAAGCTGGTGCAAATTGGCGCGATGCTACAATCACAGGGTTAACTCGCTACTGCGAGATTCGTGAAGAGTAGAAAATAAACGGAATATAAGTATGTAAACCAAATAAGAAATACATATTAATATGCACTATGAATTCGTGAACACGTAATGTATTTATTGTTAGCTCGATAAATGTGGATACCGAACTTACCTTATCAGCAACTTTTTCTGATTTACTGTCCCAAAAATAAATAGGTAGAAATATGTCTGACTGAACAAACTGTAGTCAAGTATGAAGATCTGTGATTAATTATATTTTTTGTTAAATTAAACAAAAATAATAAAAAATTTTAGAGCGTCTTGTTTTTTGATATAACGCCTTTGGTGCGTCACAGCCACTTTTATACTGAGCTCTGGTTTGAGTAACAGAAGTATTTTACATTATAAAATTAAAATTTCAAAACGTTGTCAGCTATTTCATATTATATTATCTTTACTTAAATTATCTTATATTGCGCTCACTAACCTCGTATTACCAAATCAATGTAACGTAAGTTCCCTTCATACTTTAAAATTAATCCACAATTCTCTATGACACAGCTCGTATGGGGCGAAAAGTTAAGATTTAAAAAGTTACTTACAAAACCTTTAAGCATTTTGACATCTATGACAATTATTTAATGTTGTTATATTTATAAGATATAGTATAGCGTAATATCCTCCGAAAATAAATTTAACCTTAAATATTTTTACGTGTAATAAATTAATTTCCATTGCCTAAATAATGCAATGTATTTATTATTATTTAGTTACATTAGAAATATATCAACACGTATTTTATTAACTACGCACTTCAATTAATCTATCAATCAATATCAGCCCCTATAGGTCCAATGCTGGATATAGGCCGCTTTCATTGAACGCCAAGACGACCGATCTCCTGCCACTCGCATCCATCCCGGACCGGCTACTGCACGGAGATCGTCTTCCCACCTTGTGAACGGTCGACCAACACTTCTTTTTCCTAAACTCCAGAACCTTACTGGCCCATCTGCCATCTGTTCTTCTGAGTGTACGACCAGCCCATAGCCACTTCAGCGAGCTTATTCGTAGCGTGATATTTTCTGCCTTATGACTTTTTTACGAATTCTGTCGGACAGATAAACACCCAACATAACACGTTCAATTGCCCGCTGAGCTACCGCAAACTTGCGGACCAGTCATAAATCAAGAGGCCATGTTTCGGCCCCGTAGGTCATTACGGGGAGAACGCATTGGTTGAAGACTTTTGTCTTCAAGCTCTACGGTATAAGTGACGTGAGAATATTAGGAAGCATCCGGAATGCTGCCCAACCCAACTGAATCATTCTACCGGCTTCCTTCTAGAAGTTATATCTACCTAATTGCAATAATTGCCCGAGGTAGACGGATTCGTCCACTACTTCAAGAATAGCACTATTGACATTTACCGGACTAGGGAGAACGTGTTCGCTGAACATGACCTTTGTCTTGGCCAAGTTCATCCTAAGGCCACGTCTATGTAAACGCCTACGTCGGGAGGATTCATTTTGGCTGTGCAACGTTTCCTGCAAGCTCTTCAACGATTCGGCCAACTCCTATGCACTTACACCTCCTACATTATCATCACAAATTCAGAACAAGGAAGTGTTATATAACTGGCATTATAACAACGAATGGCATAATTATAGTCAAGAGGCCATAATAATTATAAATATATTGCCAATGTTATAATGAAAGAATTCACAATATTAAGCAAAATTATTAATTTAAAAATTATTTTAAGTAATTTCTTCTAGCAGCATTAACTTTTATTGACCTTTTTCAATGTGCGGAACTCCATCAATACATTGTTCCTGATCTGAGTCACTCGTGCCCTAATAATATTAAATATGTGAAGGGGGACGCCGTCCCCCAACCAAATGTTCATATCAGCGCAAGGGCGACTTTAGAAACCGTGCACGAGCTGCCCTCGGCGTCTTCGCTTCCTCAGTATAAATTCAGATCCTGAAATTAAGAAAAAAATAAAATAGTTAATTCCTTAAATACCGTGGCAGTAATTTAAATGTGTTTTATTTTTTTAGTTCTATCACGCAATTTACTTTAAACATTATTTTGAGGTATTTCGTGCAGTTTGGTCTCAAAAAGCACAAAATAAAATATTTCCATATTATGCCGTTTATATTGACCAGACACCTAAAAAGGAAAAAATATTATAACAAAAAATGGTTCTTAACAAGTCAGCTGTACCCTACAATGGGCAAATCACACTTTCTGTATTTACTCAAATGTAACTAGTGTGTGACTATAGTTATTCTTGCTGTATATAATTAGGCTTATTTCACACCACTTTGTAGTTTTTTTATCCGTCAGGCTTGACACAAAAAATGTTTACTTGCATAAAACTCTTCCTTGCATTTCTATTTATCTTTGTCGTCTCACCGAGTCCACTCGTTAGCAAAAGTTTTTTATTTCTCTCCGGGATGAGCACGATTCGTTAGGTTTATCAGTTAATCTCTAGTTTCAAGGAATAATCGAATCAGTTTGCTTTGATTACGCGTACCCACTTTAGTCGTTTCCTCTTATAAGAGTTTGTAGACGTGAACAAGCTAATGATAAAATGAGGATATTAAAATGAGTGAATAAAATTACACCAACAATGTGAAAGTTATTGTACTTAAATAATATATTGATTTACCTAGAAAGAACGCAGATATCACTATTAAAAGTAATGTTCAACAAAAAACCACGCCACTTAACTTTCGGAATGCATAACTGGTACAAAACTCTTACTTAGATTTATATATTGAATTGCCTAGTTAGGACACACAGGACACTAACTTATAATATGAAATCAAAAACTACACGAAGAAATGATAAGACCTGTTCCCAAATGCAAAACCAAATTCAAACAAAGACAATACTCATTTCAATCATCATACCTGTATAATGACAAGATCTCAGCTTAAGGATTGCATAACAAAGTTCTTAGTCGACCTACAGTATGAAGAAGCAGAAGAATTAATATTTAAATAACACACACGCACACACACAAACACGCACGCACGCACACACACACACATACACACATACGCATTCACGCACATACGCAAAGACATACATACATAAATGATGTAAATTATTTTTTTTTATTTTGTTAAACAATATATCCACGTTAGAGGAGCGGGGCACCCAGTAATACTGGTCATCAACCTAGTACAGGGGCCCTTGTTATTAGTATGTAACCAATTTGTTGTTACAGAATAAGACATTTTTTTTTTCATTTACATTTAGTTGTTTAAGTTATCTATAATAATAAAACTACTTAAACTGATTTTATCACGGCTCATCAACTATTTTAGTAATATTATGTATTTAAATTAATTATTATTTCTATCGCGGTTTGTATAATACATGATAGAAGAGAAGAAGAAAACTAAAGTAAGCTCTGCTAATAACAGTCATTAAATTTAGAAATCAATATCACAATATATGGAACACTAATAGCCATCTGATGTGTCAACATACTTGGAAACATAATTAATTAATGCTTCGGATATATTACGGATGCTATATCATCAAGCAACTAGTACTCGGTTTTTTCTCTCTCATCTTATTATAGAACTGGCGTGGATATCTGTTGTTGCTGTTATCTCTCTGCAAGTAGTAATGTTAAGTTAAGTTAAAATGCCTATGTTCATGTCTGTCTCAGATGATGTATATGATGATCTTCATTGATAAAGGTTATAATCAGTAACTTTTAGATTGCAGAAGCAGTGTCTTGGTGGACGTCCGAGACGGACTTCAAAGAGCACAGGTCATTTAGTCAGCTTGAAGTGACTATACTCGAGAGCGAGAGCTACAAGATGGGGCTGACGTTCACCACCGCCGGCCTAAGCCACGCCTACCCGGACTACCACATCTACAACAGAGATATGAACACTGAGCAACATGATGTTTTACGGTGAGATAAAATTAGATTCGTTCTGTCCAAAATTGGATATTGGGTATGCGAAATATTTGATTTTAGACATCAATTGCTCTTCGCAGCTCTTGGTATGTGGAGTAAAACCGGACGTTCTTTTCGTTGACGTGATATTCATTTACTTCATGGATTGATAGTCTCGTTTACATAGCAAGAAATTAGCTAGTTTCTTTTTATTATTCTTTATTTTCATTTTACTAAGGAGCCTCCAACGTTGGCACTTGCCAGCTCCATCATTGCTTATTATAAAATTTTTTTACAAATTAATTTTATTTATTAATTTTTTAACAACATTTTCCCATGAATTTACATAAATATCTAAAATTATCATTTTGAAGAAATCTTCACAAATATAAAACTAAATCGATATCTAAATCATTAATGTTAGCTATTTAAAATAATATGTATGATTCGTCTTATGAATTTGTGTATTTTTTCTATTCTCAGAACACTAATGATTGTGTAGTTTGATTACTCGCTTACGTCATGAGCTTCATTGAAAATTCAAATGTTCCCTCCTCTTCGCTTGCAATATTTTACAACCCGATCATGTTAAAATTAAAATGAAAATTTACGTAGATCGCCCAGTTTTCATCAAGCTATATTTCTGGATTGAATTCGTGTTAATACACGCCCTAAAATAATGGGCATTGTGGCATCACGTCTATTATTGAACACTATGAAAACAGAATGTACTAAATATCTCAGAAGAGATTTTTTCCCGGCACATTTAAGAGGGTCTTAATATAATGGCTACCGCTGTTGTTGCAAATTGAAAACATACTCATTTTTCTTCTATCACGAATTACCTAATATTGGCTGTGGTGTAAAGTTATTTAAATACTAAATCCCATAAAGTTTTGTAATGAGTAGGGTCTCGATCACCTTATACGACCGGAGCTATGCTGTCACGTCTTGTGCGGTTTGTGAATTTTCGGACGCCCAATGGAGAGGGGTGGGAAGGAGGAGAATATATCGGACATCGCCGCAGCAGTTATTGAATATTTTTGAGCGTCAGTAATCATTGAAAGTATCGTTTACCCCCATGATAATGTTAGAAAGAGAAATATTGATTAGATGATGCTTGATTTCATTTTCTTTACCATAAATGGTTTTTGTAGGTATACGATGGCGTCACCTCGAAGCGGTCATTTCTTCCTTGGCTGTGTGGCGACTATCTACGACATCTACGCTAGGAAGAGCGAGCCGGCCTACATCAGGGAGGTCGCGCCACATCCTGCCTTGGTGACGGGAGAAGGCTCCTTCGGTAATCTTAGTTTCAAATTCCTTCCTCATCTCATTTTCAATAATATTTTCAGCTACTTTAGATTATAAGGACCGTATTAAATAAGGACCCCAACTACTGGCTGAAACATGCAACTTTAAGAAATAAATTTAATACATTAGTAACATATAAACTAGGCAACAAGTGACACATTGTCATTGTCCTTATTTAATACATAATGTCTCAATTTAATACTCGGGCTCGGGTCTGCCTATTTATTCTGTTTACATCACTTTCCTATAGATGTAACATTGTTCCTTTTTTAGTATCCGTAATATTGAATCCGTGATACTGAACTGTTCACCTGAGACTGACCGGTACCTAATGACTGGTAATTTCTCTCTCTCTGCTGCTGAAATGTCTGATAAACCCCAATAAATTCCCTTAAACTTATTTTGAATTGCGATACAGAAAAGGTTTTAGAGTTATCGTGAACTAGGTCATAGAGTAGTGTGAAGAGAAATTGCTTACAAAAGATGTTCAATTTCAAAAAACAGTGTTACCATTGAATATAATTGAAACATCGAACTATGAATATAAACATTTATTTAGTTTAATAAATATTTATGATAATTATTATATATTACTTGTGTTTTTCTCAATTTATATAATATCGTTTACTAGCGATCCGAACCTATCAACGAATCACTAGGACCGTATTGCCTTATGAAATTATACCTGTACCTTCCTCAGGAATCGCTTAATCAGTTGCGTAAATTTTAAGAAACTCGATCACATTCAGGCAGACAGTTTTCGGGGAGTTTGTTCTATAATAGACATGTATAAAGAACTCTCTTCCTTCAGATCTTTTTTGCAGGTACATCTACATCCTTTGACATTGTGCTCACAATCAGCTGCGCCAGTATCTGCCTGGTGCTATATGCATTATGATGTCCACTGCTACGAGCTTAAGGCAACCGAATGTTGTGATAGACATTAAATTACTGTATAGGTTTGAAATGTATGTATGTCGAGGTTAAAATGTGAAAGGATCGAGTCATATGTTTGTCTTTTACAATTGAATACCTTACCATCAGAATTTATATTTTTCAATAATGATAAAACCGAGTACGCTCTAGATCATACGACCATAAACCGATTTAGTTACACGAAACGTATAAGGCCATTGAAAAAAGAGAAAGAAAATGTTTGCTCTAGCTCTCCCTCCTGTTACTTCAGTAATATATCAAACTATCTTCACTGACTTATACCTTTCTCCAAAAATATCCGTTTGCCTAGGATGACCATACTTCATAACGCTTTGTACGTACACTTGACATTTGGTGCACGGGTTTTACATTCGCAGCCGAGTGTGCCAAAAGAAGGATCACTTCAAAAATAATTTCATTTAAATTCGAACTAAAGATTTTTTTGATTAATTTTATATTAGCGTCAAAAATTTACATATAAAAAGGATCTAGTATAAAGTATGTACTACGAAACCATCTGTATATAATATATGACTTTTGACGTAACATATAAGAAATCTCCAAAAAGAATCAATCTATATTGTCAAAGACCATATTATGTAGAACCTGAAAACATTTTTTACATCAAAGTAATTTTGGTTTTCAGTCAGTTGGATCAGTATATAATTAAAGGCTTGAAAATGCCACATAAATAATTACATATAATTAAAATTTAAGTAACATGTCATTTATTTCAAAATAACTATGGATTTTTCAAACGCAATTTGTTAAAACGTAACGTTAGAAATACCTAAAAAATATTTTCTTGAATTCCTTTCATTCTGTTTGTAATTTCTGGAACGGCTGGACATATATATTGTTGCTGCGTATTTATATAAAATATGTGATATATTTATATGTTATGAAATATGTGTGAATATGTAAATAAACTTACTAGTTACAACTTCTTTTATTATTCACTCCTAACGAAAGTCACCATTTCTCATTTCACTAATCGCAACACACTGAAGATACAGTGACAATTACAGATGACATGATTTTCATTATTAATCAAGGGAACAACAACAACAATATATTCGTTGTTGTTGTTGTTACTGGGCTATCCTATTGGATAGCCCAGCTTATTTACACATGCATTTGATCTCTTGGCAACACATATGCTGAATCGGGAAAAATGTAATGTTACATAAATATTTATAAGACATCACGGGACTCTGTGTTGTACTATTTTAGCGAGATCCTCTTGATACCTGACTAGATGCTGAGCTCAGCGTCGTTTTAGATTTATACGGGCTGATTACGTAACTTAAGTGGTAGCGCTTCAGTTTTTAGTGTACACGATCTTACGTATTCCAACAAATATTAAATAAATAATAATAATAAATAAATATCTATTTAATGGACACCAAAGGTACCCAACAAAACACTACAAAATAAATGAAATAAAATATACTAGGGGCGGCCTTTGTCGCTTTAAAGCGATTTCTTCTAGGTAACCATTTAGAAAAAAAAAATATTGCTGAAAGAGAAAGGCACGCATAGACTTAAGAAATTTAAATCAATAAGAACTTATAACCTACAACATAAAATAAAAATCAGAAATGTTCAACTTAATGCTCATGTACCGTGGCAAAAGCAACAAAAAAAAAATAAGAAATGATTAAAATGCAATCAATGACAGCGAAGACTACTACTATTTTTTTTTGTTATTAAATATATATTGTGAATTATTTACAATTTCAATGATTCATCTAATTAGTAATTAAGTGACAATTCATTAGATATCGTGAATAAGAAGTACTCCAATCGTATCCAATAAAATAAATTATAGTATCCAAGAAAAAAATAGTATTAAACTTTAGAATTTTAAATAATGCTCTTTTACAAGTGTTTTAAATATCTCCAGACTTTTAGCCTGTCTTATCTCGATTGGCATTCCATAACTTGACAGATTTTGCTGTGGAATTCGTATAAAATTTGGTATTTTGGGTTTGTTGGAACATTTAATTTATTGTCGAGACGTCTAGTCACCGGACCCTGTCGAAAAAGAAAACACCTTTTAAGGTACCTGGAGTTTGTGGGTTAAAAAGGACCTTGTAAAGCAAATATAGTAAATGAGTATTCCTGCGATGACGCATTTGAAGCCATCTTAAGAACTCTCAATATTCAGAGACATGGCCAAAGGCCAAATATAAATGTTATACAAAAGTTTTGAACGCGTTGCAGCTTGTCTAAATTATCCTGTGTTAAGTTATATAGCTTACATCCACTTAACTAAGAATGGGGAGTAGCAAGGCCTGTGCCAGGGCAGTCCTAGTGGTAATTTCAAAAAAAGTTCGATGTGCTCGCGGTGATATCAATAAGAGTTACGAAGCAAATATCATCAATATTATCCTTAAATTTATATTTCGCGAATTATTTTAGGGCACATTTTTGAAGTTAATGAGTGATTGGTTTGAATGTATGTCATTATGGGTAAAATACTAGTGCCCATATGCTACAAATATTGGTGGAATGATGACGTACTATTATTTTTCTAATGGTTTTTTATATATGATTTTATTTGGTATTACCGTAATATATCTAAAAAAAATATCACTCATAAACAAACAATATGCACAAGCACGCTAAAATAAAAATCTGTAGAACTTGAAATTAATCCATAACTATAGCATGAGTATTTCGTGACAGTAGTAAGATGAGAAAATCAGTTATCAAAATAACGCGCACGATTCTGTTTGAATTAACTATTCGCGCATTATTTCAGGCTGTTTTTACAAAGTGAATATTTTGACAATCGCGCACCTTTTAGATGGACGGTTTGGGAACGCTGATTAGTAATGTATCTAGTTCAGTTTGTGAAGCAATACCTAAAGTAAGTAAAGTGATAAATGGAAAATGATAATTTATACTTATGTCGCGAAGTACCATTATAAACTTAAACAAACTTCACAAGAGAATTGACCAAACGATTGGTTACTTAGATTATCAATCTGGTCATCCTTATTCGTCTTATTAGTAGAATATTAGTTGTCATACCCAAACTTCCCGTTGGTACGGAACCTCCCGTGTGCGAATCAGACACTCATTTGGTGGGCTTTTATAAAAACCTACATAATATTAGCATAGTCTCATACGTGATATCAATTTGCACAAAAAACACAACTTTCACATACAAAATGGGAAGAGGTAGTGCCATGCATAGTGCATGCAACGGAATTAGGCCGGCACGACCGGGAAGGCACCTCACGCTCACATAATACCGCCGTAAAGTAATACTTTTAGTGTCGCGTTTCGTGCGGTTTGTTTGTAGCCGGTGGCCCATTGGGGGGAGGGGCAAAGGAAGGCAACGCATCGGCATGGTAATTATGTTGGTGTTCATTTGTATCAGTAGTCGTAAAAAAGGCTCCGATTGCTCGTTTGCACCCCTATTCTCTAAAAAAAAACATAAAACAATTTTTTTTTTAAAATCCTCAACTATTCATAAGCCCGGTGACCGGTCGTAAGTCCGGTAAAATTTTTCATATTTACACAACACCACAACAACAGAGGTTAATTAAATATTAAATTGTGGGACCGAGTTTACGAGCCACGAGTTTAATAATACTCTTAACTTGGGAAATGGAGCTGGGTTGTAGCTACTCCTACATAATACATTTTTATGAGAAAAGAAAATGTAAATTATTTTAGTAAACCATGAAAATCTGGGTAAGTTTCTTTATCATATTTCATTCAATTTAAGATACCACACAAGCAATAAATTAGTTACTCCACAGGCAGAGAAAACCGAGTGTCACATGGCCCGATCCTTTCAGATTTGTGCACCACACACTTCCGGATCAATCTCATCTAGTGCTGTGAGAGTTTTGAGATACCAATAAAATGTATCCTAAGGGCTAACCTTTTCGGCATTGGAGCAAACCCAGACGGCTAAGTGCTCTTTGTTGACTTACGTTAAAAGGAAGATTACATACGTGAACTACCGAGAACTGAGACAATAATTTATAGCCTCGCAGCGTAGACAAACTAATACAATATTATTTTATAGACTATCATTAAAATGTCTCGATTAAAAAATTATTGTGTTAAAAAATACACGATAATAAAAAAGAATAAACAAAAAAAAAAAAGATATACAAAACATTTAATAAAAGAACAGGCTAGAGAATATATAAAGAACAACAATATTATGTTGCATTTACTCTAGTATGGCAAATCCGACCAATACATTTAAAACATCTACGGTATTAAGTTTAGCCCGCGCAAACAGAGCAGTCTGCACAATAATCTATGACCCACTGAATAGCAAACAGACCCATTCCACCCGATTTGTTACTGCAATGTGAGATGCAACCAAAGAAACCATCACTACCCTAATGTAACCGTGTCATTACTGAGCATTTTGAACACTTATAAACCTTGACACAACCAGATAAAGTTTAAAATACATTAGCGGTGTTGTTAGTAAACCTTTTTCACTTCTTTAAATTTTATTCTTCCAGTTCGTACATACGTTTTGACACTTGTGTAAATGGTATTAAGTTTATTTTAAAATTTTAATAGAAATCGAGTATAATCGGGCATACAAATTATTATTTTTGCAGTGTTGCGCGATGATCATTTATCACTGCTAAAAACGGAAACTGGGGAACTTCACTTCACTCGCGTTCAATGATCCAATGACTTATTTGTCCCTATTTATATTATATGAAAAAGTTATAAAATTCTACCCTAAAATTCATAGCCTTTTTTATTATGCCACAGCCCCTTGAGACCAAATACTAATTTTCAAGTAAAGTCGGAACCCTACATAATTTCACCCACCCAACATAATTTTAATATGTACAGTTAATGATTGAAAGTCATAAAATCGTAACACACAAAAACAATCTACTAGTTCTAGAGATTAGCACGTTCCGACGAACAAAAAATCTCTTTAGCATTATTCTATACTAATATTTGTAACATTATAAAGTGGACACATTTCATGTTAAAGGCTATATAACGTTTTCTAAAACGTTTTGAACATTATGAAAACTTCTACAATGACACCAAAACGTGAAAAATATCAAAGTAAATCTTTATTTGGTTGCAGAAATAATTGACAACTAGTTAGTCAGGACAGTTGTCATAAATTTAATGGTTTTCATTGTAAGATGTAATATTTTCGAGGCCGAAACGATGACCTTCCCCTTCATGTGCGTCCCGGAAAAACAATAGGAAAAGAAGAATGGTGCCATCTCATTCCTACCAACCAACATGTACCTAAACAATGATCGCGACCATTCTGTAAAGAGTGAAATAGAGAAGAATATACATAATGTTAAGATATTTGATTATTTATTAAAAACTATAGTCTTTTTTCTTGCCAGTGGACTCCATTTAAATTTCATTATAGACACTGTATAAAATCAATATTCTGAATGCGACGGCCAATTAGTTAAGAATTAGTTTCTGAACTGGCACCGGGCCAGGGAAACAGACACAAAGATGCTGAATTATCAGCGATACTAGTAATCTCCGACTGTTTCTGCTGTACAATGAGAAGTGTATGACACTGCTTTCATTACTTTACGACCACGACACTTTACATGAATTTATAAAACACTTATTTTAAGGCTTGGATTCATTGGTTTATATGATCAGTGAAAAAGCCTCACGTGCTTCTTTCAAGTATTTTTTTGTAATAAGGTACCTTTCTTTTTTAATGACCTGTTGTGAAATAAAATAAAATAAAAAATATAAAGCTACGCTATAATAACAAAAGCTTTTTAATTTATTCAGATGTGTTCCAAGACCGAAGCTCATAGCGAGATTTATTTACATATGAGTAGAAACGAGCAGGCAGTCTTTTCTTCATTGACTTGCTTAAAGTCAGCGCTTCATATTGTCACTAGGTGACAGGGATTTACTGAGCGCTTCATATTGTCACTAGGTGACAGGGATTTACTGAAAATCCTTAAGTTGCTAAGAGTTTTCGTTTCATTGTGTCGATGAGCAACACTCGTGCGCGGCAACGTCTTAGATATTGAACACCAATACCAAGCTATGCGTCGTTCGCGTAGACGCGCGATGTACAATTTGTTTGAAATGATTAGAAATCAATTGCATACGAACCATTTTTTTTTTCTATTTTGTATAAAATATGTTTGGCTTTTTAATTTTGAATCCAAAGTTAGCCAAAATTTACACAATTAACCTAAATATAGTTAACAAATGAGACTAGTAACGGGATTCGCAAATCGTTTGTATGATGTTCAGAAAATGTTTAGCAGAATTTCAGGATTGAAAACACTTACTGCTTCTTAATTCGGTGCTAGTGTGAGTTGACGCAAATCACTATATATAATTTCATACTTATCAGAACCTATCGGTCCACTGCTGGACAAAGAGCTTCTCTCAATGAACACCAAGATGACCGACCGCACGCTACTCACATCCATCCCGGACCGGCTACTATACGGAGGTCGTTCTCCCACCTGTTGAACGGTCGACCAACACTTTGCTTTCCTAAACGCGGTCTCCACACCAGAATCTTACTGGCCCATCTACCATCTGTACTATTTACATCAGAGAAATAACTGTAAGTACCAGAAACATTAAGTGGATTGGGTAAGTACGTGTTACAGTTTTAATTCTATCCCATGAGTCAACAAGGGGGGCAAAGAGACGATAAGAGTTGCGTTAAACTTTTATATATATTTATTCCAATTGGTCTTTCCACATTCACAATTCAGGGCAGACTTAAAATAGTATAAGAACAACAATCAACAAAAAAATTGTACAAGAAAAGCAAGCTCTCGGTACCCCTCTTATAAAGAGAGGGGACCAAAGAGGAACATGAGGTGGAGCTTTTGCGTACCGAGCAAAGGGCGAGGATGGGAACCTCAGCCCATTGCATTGTCCCAAAGTCGGTGGGGTTGTCCTGTAGTGCGTTGTAACCACATCTGTGGAGGTGGAGTCGGTCCCTTAGTGGGCTGACTAACTGTCGAGGTGCCCTGATGATTTGTTGGTTCGGGGCACCTCACCAAGGGCGGCACTCATGGCACTCGCAGTGTTTTTTGTGGGTATTCGGCACTATCATGTGCCGTGAGTCCCACATACCACTGGACCCCACCCAGGGCCAGTGAGGGCGCATAAACGCGTCAAAAGAAAGCGTATGAAATCTTATCTGGTAGTTGTTTGAGATTCCCAGCAGCCACTTGGATGGTCCTTTATATATAATGGTCCCACCCAGACGGATTGTTCTACAATCATGATATACCATATTTGAAAAATATACTGTTTAACTACGAAAAGAAACAGTTAATAGGAGTAGAGCTCTGAAAAGGTACACACAACCATTAAGATTCCCATTCTCTTGGCTTCATGAGCCAACTAAAATCAGGCAGTATATATATGCTGTGTTACAATTACTAGTAAATAGAATTTAACAACCAAAACAACAACATGAAACATGGCGTCGGTAAGAAATCATTAACTTACTACTCTTATATTAAATAATTTGATAGTTCGTGCATCGTGAAACAAATATGTAGTTTCCCGGAAGAATATATAAAAACTATTTGATTATCATTCGATGATGGCAGACAGTATCAGCAATCACAAATATACCGGGAACTGCACATCGCCAAAAGGAAAAAGAGTCAAAGATGACAGATATACTTTTTTATAAAATATTTAAGTTACAAAACATAATTGTTACATACGTATCATCAATAATCTGTCTTACCGTTCTATCAATGTTTAAGGTGATTATGCAACGCCAGCTTATTTGAATTCAAAAAAATAAAATAGAGTATTATTAATCTACCATCAACATATCAATATTGTATAACTTCTACCAAACACGATCGCTTTATTTTAAAGCGAGAAGTAAATCGTACCAAATTATTCATTTCAATGTTTAATGTTCGTCCTAATGTTGGGAAGTTAACTGTTTTTAAGTTAACTGGAACTCGTCGGGTACGAGCGGTGTGCTCTAATAGGCTCGGATTTATAAAGATCTGCCCATCAATCTAAAGAGATGAAAATGGCTTTTACGGATCACGCGTAACAAGAGTTACTCTTTGGTTTATTAGAAGTATTCGAGAGGTTAAAAGGCCGTCAAGATCCTGATGTACAAATATATATGCAGTATGAAAATATGCAGATATATTGTCCCTTGAGCTCCTGTATAATATCCCCCATACACAATTTCGACTACAGTAGTCGCCGATGATAATTATAATATATGTGAACTTATCACACCACGTTAGTCTAACCTCGTACTAGGTACCACAAGGACTTGTGTTACAGATACTGGACAAGGGAAATATATTTAAGGTTTTTATTATACAAATATACATCAAACATACGAGTAGCAAGAGATCAGTCGTCTTGGCATTCATTGGGAGAGGCCTATGTCTAACAGTGGACCGATATGTGATCAGCCCTTGAATGATAATGATACCATACATATATGTACATATAGATAGACCTGCTGGTCTCTGTACATAGACATTGATAGTTATATGTACATAGTTAACAACTATCTGCGTAGATACAAGGGTAATTTCTATTTTATCATTAATTCATAATAGGAATTCGTTCGTACAGCAACTGAAAACTTAATAGCTATAATTTGGACTACGGCGATCATCTTCCCTTAAGAGTAGCTATCTGTGCAGGATACAATCAATTGACCACAAATGTGTACGCATGTTGTCCTTCTTTTTAAATGGAAGGTATCCCGTATATAGGATGCTAACTCATTGTGCTCTTCAAAGCACGGGGGCATTAAGTCGAGAATTGTGTAATAGGAGTCTCCGACACAGTACTTGAAAAGGGCCTTCGATTTGCGGTTTAACATACGTCCCTCTATCGTGCGTCACTGTGTCCTCGAAGATAATAAATCGCAGTGGACGAATTGATGTAATTTATCTTAAACCTCATTAAAAAAGGAAGAAATTGAATAGAAATTGAATGACGAATAGCTCCAGTAGAAATGTAAAAATAGACAGGAAACACCCGAGTATACTGAGCAATATATAAACCTGGTGTTGACCTGACATCAAGCTACTTGGAATAAATATTGAAGTTTGAAAGATATTTTTAACGGCCAAATTTAAAAGTATGTAATAATTGCATACTGCCCTGTTTAACATACTATTGCCAAACTTAAATAATTAACAAAAACTGTAATATGCAAGACTATAGAGGTATTTAATGCAGTAAAAGGTATTTAAACATAAAAAGACTACAAAAAAATTTGACACACAAAAATACGACGAAGAACAAAGGTGAAAGATGGACTGTTCGCGCTCTATCTGTCACTGTCGATAGAGTAAACACTATTCGTTAAGTTGCTTAAAATTACTCATTTGTGATAATAGTACAATATAAACAAAGAAGCACATAAGGATATAACCCAGAAAATAAGTACACAAAATATACGAAAAACCAATCAAAAATTTCGACAGAAAGGTTATACAAGTAGTTTTCAACCCCTTCGCAGAGAAATACGATTCATTCCAAGATAAAGATACCTTTTTCCATGTCGCCTATTCTCCCTAGTAAACATGTTTAGAAATGAAATGAAATCCTCTTGTAAACGAAAACAATGAAAGCCGTCAGTTTATACCTGACTTAGCGACGATAGTCAACGAAACCAGGAAACCAAAGCCTGGGAACGTCAAACGACATGAAAATGTGACAAATCATAAACGTAAAATAACAGTACTCGGTGGTGAGCTTTTATTGGGACTTTCAGATAGTCTTCTGAATACCAGTTTAAGTACCAATTACAATATAATCTCATTTCTGAAACCAAATGCAATTTCGAAAACTGTATTGAGTAGTTATTGTATATGTATAATACATTATCTGAATTAAATACAAATGATACAGTAATTTCTGGCCTGGGATCTAATGAAAAAAAAATCCATATACGGTCACTTCAGAATTGTGTAACGCATTAACCAAACTAAAAATGTCTAAAATATTTGTGGTGAGTGTTTTACATAACCATTAATGAGCATTTCCTAAATAATAATACTACTAATGCAAATTTTTAAAAATGTTACATTTATTCCCTTCCGATTGCAATTTATCTTATAATAAATCCATTAGGAATAAAGACATATCTCATCTATGCTATAAAATAAATATTGAAATAGATTATTTACTGTATAGAAGCAAATATATTGATCGACCGTTGTTACAAATTTATTACAGCTATTGTAAGAATGATAATATCAAAAACATAACAAAGGATATTTTGCTAAAACTAAATACAATAGAATACATGGAAGAAAATTCTAAACATATTTTACTTAAAGATATTAATTTCAAAAGAGGCACCATACCATTTCTATTTTATAGGAAGCAGAAAAAATGACTTAATAACTAATGAATCTAATAATAAAGCAAAATTCTACGGAAAGCTTTCTAAAAAAAATATCTAATATTATTGCGAACCTACGACCAATTTCTAGCGTAGTACTGAAAAAAGAGGGGGTCACGTATTCCATTAAGAAAGGATTTAAATTGTATGTCAATAACCGTATCAAATTCTAGGCGTTATGTATTTAAATACTGTGCGGTGGAACTTACAGATTATAATCTAATTATAGTTTGTATTTACAGAACGCCGGCATCATCGACACATATCTTCCTTCACGAGCTTAATGAATTATTGAAAATAATTAATCGAGGAATAAAATAACAATCAATTTTATGTAGTGACTGGAACATTGATTTATTAAAGTAAACTTAACATTTGAAAGAATTATTGTCCACATGATCTAATCATAATTTTACAAACCATGTTACTACACCACAAGAAAATTTTCTTGCATTTATTTAATTAATAAGAATATAAATAATACATCCATAAACAATTATGTCTTGATTTGTCGGATCATGAAGATACGCAACTGGTTACTGCATCAGTTACACTCAAGGGCAAAAAAAGACACTTTTAATGAATTTTGGTATGAAAGGAGGAGAGGTCTCAGAAGGGACAATATTAAAAAAATCCGTAGAAACTCTGTCATCTCTAAGTTTCAATTAAATTTATGAGGAAACGGAAGCGGAAAAAGCATTTAATAAATTTCATGAATTGGCCATTTTGTTTTACGATTTGTGTTTTCCTATTAACACTGTCAGAATATCGAACAGAATTCTACAACAGAGATGGATAACCAGAAACATTATAAAAAAAATATAAAGATGTTTTATTTGCAAATGGTGTCCATATTTAAAATATCACTCTTCAAAATCGCAAAATTTTAAAAATAAGAATATCCCCGAAATGGGCTAAGCCAGGATCAGCGAGGCGGAAAGATCCAATAGGAAAAAAAAATTGGAATACCTGTTACCAGATAGGAAGATGAAATAAGAATAAATTACAAATAGCCCAAAGCAGAGACAAATGGATGCACCTCTAAGGGAACCCCCTCTTAGAGGTGAAGGCCTCCTCCAATCTCGTAAAGTGATATCTACGGAGTCGTGTTTCGCGAGGATTAAGAGTAGCCGGTTGCCCATAGGGGGGGAGGGGTGACGAATAGGAGTGTAAGGCATCGGCATTTTAAATATGCTGATATTCATGGGCGTTGGTAAACGTAGAAAGTCTCCGATTTCTCGTTTGTCTCCCTCGGCAGTGCAGCATGAAATAAAGAAAGAAAATATACTTCAATAAACACACATATATGACAATGTTACAATGAAAAGTACACTCAAGTATGAAAGTAGAAAACCAAAATGCCCTTTTTATGAAATAATCCAATGTCAAAAAATAAGAGCTCACAGCAAAAGCTCTGATCTCGAATAATAACCCGAAAACTCAAGTTGTCCCTGTAATGATCTGCCTAATTTCCACTAGATTCTGTATACTTGTTTGGGAAATTGATAACGACCTACCACGTCTAAACGGAAATTTGTCGACTGGATGGCCTTGTATACGTTTCATTGGTGTATCTCTGATACAAAGCGCTGTCTTTGATGATTTGATCAGAGATACATGAGTGTTTGTTTGAACCTCACAAATGACAGAGTGATCGGCGATATATTTTTTGACACTGGTTTAGAAGTAGAACAGCAGAGCTATATCACCCGTGTTCGCTTTCCTCTCGAGCGCTCCTCCGATATATTTCGCCGGGAATAACAATTCGCTTACTTGTAAATTGTGTGAGTGTTTTTCATTCCGAGCTATTCTCGATAGGTTTATTTGAATGGAGTCATCAGATGCCAGATGCAAATTTATATTAAAACGCATAATAGTAAGTCAAAGGGAATGGAACAATAAATACCAGCTTGTAAAAAGAATTAGCTTCTGGGATCCAAGGCTTGTGCAAATTAACAATAATATAACGCAGATTTTATGTGTGTAAATGTAAATCATGACAATATGGAATTATAGTAAAATTAACTTTTTTTGACAGCTATACTAACGGAAGTGTCCAGTGCAGCTCCATCGGTTATTACAACACAAGTCGGGCGACGGTGTATGCTCACAAAATAAAGAACATACGTGTTTTATAAGCGATAATCGGATTATATTAATTATAATATTACACTATTTATTAGCTGGCACAACATACGTCGTTCTGACTTCTGTCACGGGAAATGTAAAAGCTGGTTTTTATAACACACACATACGCGCATTCTCATTGCATTTGGCTACTGGAGGTATAAAAATATTTTTATATTATCTAGAAATAAATTTTAGTCATCCATAAAAACATGCCACATCTGAATAAAATTTATTAGGAATAATAGTACCATTGGACTATTATTTTTAGTAAGTTACTATCAAAGAATTCAAAAATATTATTAAGCGTCATATAAAAGCATGGTGACCCACTATTACGTAGGTGCCACCTGCTGTAAATTATAAAAAAGTATATATTTACTCTAGCTAAGCGAATGGAATACTAATGAGTGCCATTAGGGTCCAGAGTTTTAAGCTAATGTCGTCAACGTTATTAAATACTTAAGGTGCAATCGAATTAATAATAGGACGCACCTGTACTTTTGGGAAGTAAATTGTATAAAAAAGGTTTCTAGCAAAACATTTTCTTTAGTTTTCATGTAATGAATACTTTTATAACGTATCTATTCCGGAATCTTCTTCAGCTTGTAACAATGTTTTGAGTTACAGAAAGTTAGCAAATATACCTTGCCTTAACGAGTATCGCAATAAAGTGACATCTGGGCCTACTATACGCTTACCAAAGAACATCAAACGTTAAGGGGCTAGTATGAGCGAATGACCTTGTGTGTTCGTAAAATTTTGTAGCGAATTAATGAGTACGTGAAATGGCGCCAGAAAGAGTTCGGCGTTATACGATAATCAATAAAGTTAGCCTTATATATACTTTAAATACAGTGAATCATTATCCGTCATATTATTTTTTTCTGATACGTTTTAGTTCCTAATTTTAACACTCGCGGTGTTGCTTGACATGACAACAACGACAGCCTGGACCAGGTCCAGGTGCTGCAAGTGCCTAGGAGACCATGACACAAAGAGCTGCCCTCGCACGCTCCCGACCTACGAGTGTCCGCCTTGTTGGCTTTGTCACAACGACGGCCACACGGCAAACTACAGGAAATGTCCGAAAGCGTCAAAGCCGTAAAAATGTAAGGCCAAATAAAAATATAAAGCCGCACAAAGTTGGCGTGAAAAATAAAGCTAAGGCGACTTAGCCAAGAAAGGTTCGACTGAAGCCCTTCATGATCCCACCCGAACAATGTGTTTCGGCCCCGCCACCTGTGACTAATGCCTGGTTCCCGGCCTATCAAGCACCCTCACACACGCCATCACAGCCTCCTATTCCGTGAAAAGCACCGAAGGCTCCTCAGCCCGCGGCACCAACATTTGTTCCGCTCTCACAAGGGCCACTTGTATTAATGACGTCAGAGGAAACACTGAGCCCATTTACAAACTATCGAGCCGCCCAGATTCCGGCGCAGAGGCTGTAAACGCCCAGGCTTACATGTGAGTAATATTCAATCGGTTCATCTCTATAATATCAATCAATCAATCAATCAAGCAATCATCCGTCCGAAGATAACAAACGGACCCTTCGACTTCTCGAAGGAGACGTCAGAATAAATATAGATTTATTCCGCGACGATATATTTGATCGCTATTTAAGCAGTGTAAACACCCTCACATACATCCTTTTGGCACCGTCACACTCTCTCATATAGAGATTTTGCAGAAAGTGCATTTCAGTTGAGTACTACGATTGTGTGCCCCGCCACCCAAACCCTCTCGTTACAAACGCAGTGGACTACGATCCAAATGGTGTGACAATCAAGGGTCGTCAACCCGTTAAGTGGGACGAATACGACCGCATCACAATAATTGTCAAATAGTGCCAGCAAAGTCACTCTCAGACACGACACGGCACATCTGGTGTAGGGACACCCAGACGCCCCCGGGGATGTTTGCGACAACCCAGACTCACGTCAAGGCCAACACCAACACACACGTAGGACTACGAACAGTCCAAAAGACACCCTTAGATTAGGGTGTAGGTACTCGTAAAAATTCTTGTTTGCCCCTCTAATTTTATAAAAAGGTGACTAATCCCAATACGATCTGCGATTTGTATAGCTCAAATAATACCGCCGTACGGGTTAAGTATTCCGAGACAATCGCGCGCGCTTCTTTTCACCCGTCAGAAGGTGAACGGGGGACCCCTCTTCTCCCCCGATGATCCTCTCCATGAGCTATTCATTTTCGTCAGCGCCGAGGCCATTTCAGATACCGCGCGCGAGCTGCCTCTCATAACCAGAGATGATAATAATAGTTAAGTTCGCTGTTACAAATACTCTCATACAGGGATGCATCTCTCCCGCAGATGGGTGAGAGGGGGGTTGGTCCCCCTTTCGACCCTAAGCCTAATCGCGTCGCCAGAAGAGCAGTGATAGTAATCCGGTGATGTTGTATTGGGCTACCCTTCGCTTCCACAACAAAATTCTGGTCCGGGAAAAGAAAACATTTGAGAGTACACTCGAACCTCGAAACTGTCGAAGCGTTGTAACAAGGTACTGATACAGTCGAGTGCGCTTCAAGTGAAAGAGCTCTCGCGCTCGCGGATAATATGTACTTATCTATTTACACTTAACTATTTGAAATTATGGTAATTTTTGGTTTACTCATATAATAGTATTATATAACTATATGAAATTATTCATTGAAAGAAATTTAAGATTTTTGCGTAAACATTTATATTTTAATTTTTTTTATTGTATCAATAGGTACAATTATTGTTATACTTTACTTCTCTTATCTTATTCCATATTTGTATGAAATAAGCTAATACCACCCTTTGATCCTCAGAAAATATTAAATAAATTTACGTATATTACGTGTATATCTTGACGAACCACCCTAAGGTTTCTAGGTGTTTGAGCATAAACCAAATATTTAGTTTTACTGGGGCTCAGTCGTACCTGACCGTGACCTGTAAATCATCATAAATACTCTAGCTGTGTCTAAAGACATACAATTTTTAAGACTGTCTGAAAATCCCGACGCGGTTAGAGTTTTTAACACCTCAAGTAAAGTCTCTAATCCTTTAATAGATTTTGACATTATATACATCGTGAACATACGTAAACACTTTACCGGTGACAATAAGACGTTTGAATTTTGGTAATGATTCTTTGGTAGACCAGAATTCGTGTTCATAACCTCATACATAACAGTAGCTATATCGAACTCATGCGGACACAATGACCGGAACTCAATCTTAAAATTAGTCCAAGATCGCTTTTAAGATACCCACTAATTCAACTACGTTCTAGCATCACACCACGTAAGCATCCACCGATAAGACCTAAGCATTCGTGATCATACCAGTGATTAAATTTACGCCCACTATCGACTTCCGTACACCACACATCAAAATCATATACGTTAGGATCGAAATTAGAGATATAATAATACTCAGATTTTAATGTAACCCACAAAGAAAGTGCACCTATAAACCGGTCCGCTACATGGGCCTCTGTACTAGCTCGAGCTTCCTCAGCTAAAGCCGGCGGCGGCGTGCCTACGCTATGATGCAAAGTTCTGAAGTCACGCTTTTTGTCACAATAATTCCCGTTACTACTGGATGCATTTTAAATAATTTTTGCACAGATTTATATACAATTTTATTTTAGGGATACACATTATTTCAACAAAAAACTGTTATGACAGCTATAACACTCGCCGGGTCAACTCAATAGTCATAAATTCCAAGTTAACGTTGACAAGCGATAGCTACGCAGTCATCGTCATTGGAGTTTGTGGGAGTATAGAATACACAACGCATGCCTTAAGAAATGGGGCCCTATCCCATATGGGCGTCTGTCATAAAAATGCATGAAATAATATAAACATACTCGTGTATTATACTTCACATTGACTTGACAGAAATACGAGATATTTAGTGGCAACGAAACACTAGCTATCACTTCCATATGTGTAAATTATTCGTCTATCGATGTATATGTTATAGATATGCGCGTACATTTCACTCTCGTATATTGTTCACGATTCGTACGTACATCACGGGTTTATCTCAAATGTCCTCAATCGGTGATTTGTTTCAATCTCTTCAATCTTAATATAAGTACTATATCCTTTGTAATGCTTTTTTATAGTATACGAGGGGGGGGGATGGGAATTTTATAGAATAGGAACAAACGAGTAATTAGAGCCTTTTTACGACTATCAGCACCCATGAACATAATTACTATGCCGATACGTTACCCATATTCTCCCCCCAATGAGCCACCGGCTACTCAAAAACCGCACGAAACGCGACACCGTAGGTGTCACTTTGCGGCAGTATCAGGTGAGCGAGAGGTAGCTCTTCGATCGTGCCGGCCCAATGCCGTTGCATAGGGGGATGTAGTGTCATGCACTATGCGTGGCACTAACGCATATATATACATACAGCATGACACTACCTCTTACAAATACGCATAACCTCTCGTGTTGCAGCTTTATTTAACAGACGCGTCTACAGAATTAGTACTATGGGTAAAATTTGGCACATAAGTAGATTGTTATTAATATAGATTATTAATACGGAATAACACTACGACTACTTATTTTCCGCAAAAATCTTAAATGATTCCCTTGGAATAAATTAAACAATAATGCCGCTTTGCACAGGTAGTATCCATACACGAACTCTGATATAAAAGTAATGTTTATTTAGTGTATAACACTACACATAAAATATTTTTCCATACTAACAATATTTAAGTATTCCAAGAAGCTGCTATCAGTTTTCGGTATATAACATACTGAAAGTGGCCTTACATATAAATATACCTATATGTACATGTGTTGTAACACGTGTCTTCATTCTGTGCTATAATTTCTCTTCCCCTACTATACAGACCGATTTTAATATTTTTTCGCCGATGTCACAATGTTATTGACATGGATGTAGTGGAGGTAGGGGGTGGTTAGTAGGACGCGTTGGTAAAAGACAATCTAATTAAACTTGGCACAAACAAACACATAACCGTTTTCCGTGAGTTCTACTATTGGAAACAATTTGTTTTGATATGTCATGACATACATTGTATTCCAAATTGGAAGCGTCTTTATCTACTGGAAGTACCTTAAATTTAAAATAATCAGCCGGACTGTGAATGACATAATTAAGAAACACTTGATTTCAAACTTCGTTCAAATCGAATGAAGTCTGAAATATACAGTGTCTATACAATGCTGCTTGCTTACTGAAAACTCAGGCTTCTCATGTCATCCACGGCAAAGTTATATGGTAGCGAAAGTGACTCGAAAAGCTTCGTAAAATGAACGGCCTTAAAAGACAAGGTCTGAATAAATTTAGATAGTGCTTTCAGATTGATTTGTTTCTACAGTATATGGGGACGAACGAGCATTGCTCTGAATGGCCTAGCACGACCGGGGAAGTACCTCTTGCTCACATGATACCGCCGTAAAATGTAATTTATAGTGTGGCATGGTCGCGGAGGAAAGGGCAGTGCATCGATGTAATAATTATTTTTCAAATCGGTCCGAAAGAGTCTAGCGATCAAACAAACAAACAAATGAATTCCTCAACTTTGTAAACATTATTTTGATCTCATTGCCATTATACTAAATAATTTGACTTATTATTAATTCCAGAGTACATAATTTTCATATTTCAATAGTTGACGACACATTTTGTATTTGCATGCTATTTGCTGATAGCAAATTGTGATGTTACTGAGTGAAATACTTTCAAAAGCTTTTTTATCTACTCACAATTTTGGAAAATAAAGATTCTATTTATATTTATTTGTTAAACTAAAGGAAAAAATATTTTTACGCCTATTATCCCCGAAGATCCTATTCACGCTTATTATCCCTTCGGGCATATTCCAATCCCGGAAAATGTAATGTGTGCTCAGAATAATCTGACAAACATTTAATAACAGTTGTCCGACCTGGGGATCGAACCCAGGACCCCACGCGACTAAAGGTCTTAACGGGCGACACCCGCACCCTTATACCGCAGTGGCGATAAATTATTTTACGGACTTTATCACGATTTATTTAACTGTTCAACTAGCTGACGTTACCGAAGCTTTATAGCAACCATAGTCACGGGTGGACTGAGATGACAGACATCCTAGTGTCACGAATTATTAGAAGTACACGAAGAAAGGCCAACTTTAGCATGCTTACAGACCGAAGATTTTGGAACACGTTGGTATTTCATATCAGCAATATATTCTAAAGATCTTTAAAAACTCGCGTCAAATCGCTACGCATTAACGGGCGCCATTAATATTTCTTTCCCATACTGCTTTGACCACCTTTTTCGTATGAACACTACGTGGACGTAGATCTTTCTCTGTCATGAACAGAAGAAGTATCAATGTACCTATTAATAGACCGGTACACAAACATTTCACTAATATCAAGTGTATTTGTAAAAATTGTATTTGGCTCAATACCTACTTTGTGTATTCAACCATAGCGATTCTGTTCTTTTTATAATATTTTTTTTATAACGTCATCCCATTTTAAAAAAGGCGTTAAAGTGAGAAAACACAGTGAACAATCAAAGGAAAATGTTTTTTTTAAGATTCGAAATCAAATAACCCCACTGGACCCCTTTTTATATAGTATAAGGGGACAAACAAGAAAACGGAGACTTTCAACGACTATCAACTATGAACCCATGAACATCCACATAATTACTGTGCCGATGCGTTGACCTCCTTTCTCCCCCCCCTCGCTCCAATGGACCACCAACTACTCATAAACCGCACGAAGCGCGACACTGTAGGTGTCTCTCTACGACGGTATCAATTGACCTAGCCCAGGTCCAGCGAAGACTAAGGCTTTCTGACTGAGAAAAGCTAAACCATATGTTATTATAAGCATGATATATTGAGGTGTTTTTTCTTTCAAAATACATGATATTACTTGCTTTTGAACAAATATACAAAAGCTTTATATAGACCTTCATTTAACGCTTCTTACGGAAGCCTTTTCGCCACTTCCTTTGGAATAAAAAACATATATAATACTTGTAAGACAGGTTGTGTTACAAGTTTTATTTTAGCGAGTGTCCGTCATATAATTGAAAAAAAGCTAGTGTGAGAGGTTGATGGGCTCAGACACAACGCTTTTCAGACGTGAAGGCTTTTACCTGAATGAAATATACAAATGTTTCTATTAATATTTAACGTAATAATCGACAATTGCTTTTCGTGCAACGGTTCAATGAAAAAAAATCTCGGAAACGCGATTACATCGCGGTTTATTTCATCCGTGGTCGCGGGAGGACCAACACATGGATGTTAAAGAGCTTCTGAAACGTCGAGCTAGTTAAATAATTAAATAAACCGCGATAAAATCCGTAAGAGTAGTTTTTTTTTTTGTAGTAGATCAACGCTCCTAAAAATTAGTCCGGTGAGTCATTCGATTAACATAATTTATCTTTATATCCACCTTGTATTTTAACTTGTCTTGCACATTATAAATGAATAAAAACAAGGAACTGACATGTTTTAAATATTAGTAGCTTAGGAGATATTGGCCAAGACAAAATGGCGTTTTGTTTTAGTTATCATAACTTTCCTTAACAATTTATTGTGAATAGGTTTCGATTCACATGAGGTCACGTGTAGGGGTAGGAACGCGTAGAACATACTTGGGATGTGTTGACTTGGGACGGAATTCATTTGAATGCCTTTTTGGATTCCCGAAAGGGTAGATACTGCTTAATATTAAATTTTAAGTATTCGTAGATGGTAGTGTTTATGTAACTTGCGACGGAATATTTTATGCGTTACGCCGAGGAAAGAAATATTAGTAGACAAATATTTGTGTAAGACGTTTCAGGCCGCTAGAATAATATTTGTGTAAGTACATATATAGACTGCCAAATGGGCTTAGAGCAGCTCATCTGGATATTTTGAATCTTCTGAACATTATTTGTAGTAAAGATTTGATGGTTCAGTTCATTTTTGTTACTTTTTTATAGACTAGTCGGGAAAACGAGAAATCAGCTTACGATTACCGACGCCCACGAACACTCACATAATGGTGAT
>JAFELO010000104.1:0-24977 GCA_017140195.1 Eumaeus atala | reverse complement strand
TTATAGACTAGTCGGGAAAACGAGAAATCAGCTTACGACTACCGACGCCCACGAACACT
Organism: Eumaeus atala; assembly: GCA_017140195.1. Lineage (NCBI taxonomy): Eukaryota > Metazoa > Arthropoda > Insecta > Lepidoptera > Lycaenidae > Eumaeus > Eumaeus atala. The sequence goes on along the minus strand of JAFELO010000104.1, from coordinate 24,918 downwards.
CACATAATGCTGATGCGTTGCCTTCCTTCACCCCCAATGGGTCACCGGTAACTCACAACCCGCACGAAGTGCGACACTATAGGTGTCACTTTACGGCGATTTTATGTGAGGGAGATGTACTTCCCCGGACGTGCCGGCCCGATTCCGTTGCATGGGAGGATGTAGTATCCCGCAACATGCATGGTACTACCTCCTCCTATGCAGCATGGTACTATCTCTTCCAGCTACAAAGATTAGTGCGATCAAACGCACTGCTACGGACTCCTCTCGAGGGTAACTAAATAAATATAACATGTAATCGTTACTACTATTTATCTGGCCCTGAACTTGCTAATTATAAGAAGTTGGGACTTCTTATAATTACTAATGTATATATTGCCTCAGTGATCTTTTACATAGTAATTAAACTATTAAAAATTAGGTCATGATTACAGTTTTATTTCGATCCAGATCTTTTTCTCTGTGGTTTTTCTGTCACAACGATAGATCGAGCAGGCCATCAGTGAATGCTATCAGCATTCCCGACAGTGAATTCCTTTAAACACTTGGAGTTTACGAAATGAATTTGTTTTTAAGACAGAATATTAAGCAAACAGTGGTGAGCCTACGTTCAAGAGTGATGTTCATTCAAACGTTAAGAATAAAAATTATGCTTCCGCGGTTTAGACGTGTGAAAGTAAATTTTATCGCATCACTTGCAGTGAAATGTAGATAAATAATACTTGTCATAAAAAGGCGCATTTGCTCTGCTGGGGCTGATGATGGTGCTAAGATTTGTCTTGAGAAGTTAATTGTATAATATAGATGACCGGGTAGTTGGTAAAATAATGGGTACGCCGCGTGCTACACCACCGGTTGCGGATTCAAATCCTGTCCTGGAAATAGACTATTATATATATGTAATAAATAGATCTATAAGTACACGTCTTCACGCTGCTTCCCTATTGGGGTAAGCAGTGAGAATGAAGCGCCACATTACATCATTATATCTACAAGAACAATCTCAATATATTTAAAAAAATAAGATCATTACGACACTTAGTACGGGGATAGACTTACTCAGTGTGCTAAGGCCACTGACATTTTTTTTTATGGGTACCGCTCAGAGATCAAAATACGATTTAAATTATAAAAAGAAATCATTTGATTTCGTACATAGTTTGGCTGTATTTATGTTAATCCTTTTTGCAAAAAACTTTATATTTAACATAGGTATAGATTTGTTTCAAATTGTCACTACATATGTTACATGAGTTTTGCATTTTTGATGTGCCTTAGTATGTAAATCATTATATATAATTAATATAATAAAGTCTAATGCATTTTATTATAAAAATATATTAACTACCATCGAATAGTTATAGTTAATGTATAAGTCCTTATTAAAGGACCATCCATTTTCATTTGTATAAGTTTATGTCAACTTTCGCAATCTTGATAGACATTTAGAAACACATTGATTTGTCCCAGGAGCGAACCCAATGAAAACAGTTCCCTATTTCCGACCAATTTACGTAATGGGATAGCGGGGATTTTCCATCCAACCACCTGAATCCTCTTTCCATATACGTATCTTATAATATAATACTTAGTTGATAAATAGTATTTTTATGAATTTATACGTATCATAAAACACAGTGTATAGCCTAGTAAACAGATTTCCATGCGATTTTCATCAATTAATCAGTCTCAGATCAGTTACCGAATACTTAGTATGAGTTACTCCTATTCTGATTAGCAGCGGAATTATGTGGTTTGTAATCAGCCAGTTGGAGGGGAGGCCAAAAGGAGGGCAACGCATAAGCATGACAATAATGCGGATGTCCATGGTCATCGATATCCGTTAAAGGGCTCCGAATGCTTTAAATTATTTAATCTTGTTAAAGAAGTTGCAAGGAAATAAATTTGATTTCCCCTTTAAAAGTGTAATTTTATGTCACCAATCTGGTGGAATCAATATCGATTTGTTGAATAAGAATGACTCTACACAAAATAATCCTGTCTCATTTTATGCTTATCATAGGTCTCGTATCTTTATCAGAAATTTGCAGAAGATTCCGAAGAATCGGGATTGGCTGGTATACGTTGAGTCGGCTTTTTATCTCATGTACATTTTACAAATAAGGCTAAGCCGATGATATTGAGAATACAATGATACTGAAAATCAATGGAGTTGTAGACACCCATACCGCTTTGTTGATATTCTAACAATGTGTATATTTATGTATTATTTTTGTGTTCTTTTTAAAAAGCCTAACGGCAAATGAACAGAAGATTATTTTAAAGATCTCCAAAATAATATATTCTCTATATTTGCATTATTTTATATATTATGGGATACGTAACCACCAGGCAAATGTTTATAGAAATTATTAATATGAGATAATCGTAGCACTGCCAAGCGCGCTCTACGCTTACTTGTAGCAGACACTCGTAGCACCGTATAGCAATACAATATAATATTATCTTGAAGCTACAAATGTGTCCTATGCTACAAACTCCAAGTTCAGTGTGTTGCTTCGCTTTTTTTCTATGTACGATGAATAATTGTATTTTTAAATAGATTCCTCTAATTGTATTTTTAACAGATTCCTCTGGGCTTCTAATATGATTATGGATCGTCTAAAATATGAGTTTAATTTATAATTAGAGATAGCGAGTGATACAGTAAACGGTAGTGCTATACTGCATTGAAAAGAATTGACGCCTACATGTCCAAGGAAGTATATATTCCTCACCATGATTCAAGCCTTGTCCTGGCGTTGGGCCTTAGTTGCCTGGGGTGAACCCAGGGGAAGCTAATTGAACCGAGGGGATCTTTGCACCCCTCTTATAAGAAGAGGGAGCCTAAAAATTAGGAGGAGGGATCGCGCTCGGCACCCATCTTATAAGAAGAGGGGACCTAAGAGCAATAGGATGTGGCGCTTTATCGCACGGGTTGCAAGGGGCCAGGATGGGAAGCTCACCCCATTCCACTGTCCCAAAGTCGGTAAGGTTGTCCTGTAGTGCGGAGCAACCCCATCTGTGGAGGTCGAGTTGGTCCCTTAGGGGGCTGACTAGCTGTCGAGGCACCCTGATGATTTTCTGTTCCAGGGCACCTCACCAAGGGTGGCACTGATGGCACTTTAGGTGGTTTTTTAGGCACTTGGCACTATCGTGTACCGCGAGTCCTACACACCACCAGACCCTACCCAGGGCCGATGAACGCGCGTAAATGCGTTTCCCCGCGTCAACAGATAGCAAGGAATTATATCCTTGCTTAAGAAACATCGCTGTGAAATAATGGATATGATATCGATTCGTGAGCATTCTGTGGCATATTGGCGGAGTAGAGAGATGGATGGAAACGCGGTGGGAATATAATTTAAACGCGGATGCATCGCGTCGGGCATTAAATTTATCATAAGAACCCTTTCCCCTTGGACAAAAGTAAAAATTAATAAATGTAGTGAATATTTTATTTGCATTCTACTACAGTATGTGGGAGAAACATCTATTATGATTGATTGTTTAAATGCATATAACATGTATCACCTTTGTAATATTTTGAACAGTATTCCTTGCTGTATTGCCTACAATGTAGGTCGATACTACTGGGTGAATAATATCCTCATAATACATCTCTTAAAATACCGGCCTCGTTAGTACGTCGTAACATTTTAAATGGTATGTCACGCAGACCTCCGCAGAGGCATTGGTATTTTCGTATGGTGGCACGATGAGATGTATGGCAGCTTTAAAATTGTTGTATTAAAAAAAGACTTAAATTATGCTGTTTAATAAAAATAAGATAATTATGACGTGATACGCTGCGAGCTTTTTACTTCCAGTAGTTAATTACCTAATATCTTTGAAGTAAATTTTATTAAGTGGTAGTGTGCATAAGATGAGGTAGTGCCATGCATAGTGCATCTACAGTGACACTACATCCTCCTATGCAACGGAATTGGGCCGGCACTACCGGGGAAGTACCTCTCGCTCACATATTACCGCCGTGAAGAGACACCTACAGTGTCTCCTTTTTTCCGAATCGTGATTAGCCGGTGGCCCATGGGGGTGGGGAAGGAGGGCAACGCATCGGCATAGTCATTTCTAGGTTGTTCATGGGCGGTAGTCGAAAAAAGGCTTCGATTGCTCGTTTGCCCCCTATTCAATAAAAAAGTATATTAAGGATTTTGTTTTGTGTTTTATTTCAGAGGAATTTCCGTCACTTGAAGTGCTAACCTAAAAAAACTATGTCTGATTTTGAAAATCGGTAAGTATATTATTTTTATCTTAATATAATTAAGAATAAGAACAGAATGGATTTAATACGAAAAGAATGTTCGTAAGTTTTCTCATTTCGAAGTTATATAATGAACTTGAAGAATATTGGAAATTAAATCCATAATTAACAACACAATCTAACGAAAATAATTAAGAACCATCAGAAGCATCAAACATTTATAGGTAAATTATTCCGCAGTTTCAGAATTAATACCCTCGTTAAACTCTTTAAATCTCCGATCGCAAAGGTTTTAGGACCTTAAGCTTAAAATACTAGTGTCTGTTGCAGCTCGGCCAATGAAAGCTCATACCCTCCGTGAGGAGGTTCCCATTTAAGCTGTCTGTGTCTGTACGTGTCTAAATCTGACGGATCACCAATTTTTTTAAACGTTTATCTCGTTTCATTTTACACCTAAGCCTTTTGTAGATCATATATAACTATAATAATCCTTAAGATATACTTCAACTCAAGAAACGATGGCGCATTGTAACTAAGAAGGGCGAGCGCGCTTTGGGAAGTGCAAGTGTTAAATTTTGTGTATAATTAGAGGTATTAAGAGGTACAATTTAGTGTATAATTTTAGGTTATACACTAAATTGTACCTTTTACTGGACAAAGTCGGTGCCATAGCGGAGTTACATCGTCAAGTACAGCGTACGTCTACTTAGTGTAATATACAAGAACCAACCATGAGTTAATAGAATCTAAAAATTACTTTTCGAATAAAACCATTTTATGCTTTGTTCTGGTATTTTAGGTAAGTTTACCTAAATGTTTGTTTCGATTGATATTACAGCGTAGATGAGTAAACTTATTAAGCCTTTAAATTTTTTTTTGTTTTATTACATAGACAAACGCATGTTTCAATAGGAGGACGCTCTAAATAGTAGATTTTCGAACAATATTTATTTAAGGATCCTAATGATTATTTATATTATACTAGCCAACGGAAATTTTACAACATTTGACAAAATCATTACTTTACCAAAACAACGATAAATATGCACCTTAATTTTGACCTCGTATACGCGATGCGATTACTTATTTTATGTTATGGCAAATATTTAAATTGAGAACTCAGTATCGTCCTTACGATATAAGGATTTATTTAGATATTTGTTTTACACCTTCAGCTACATTATCAGAGTTTTCATTATAATACTTAGCATTAAAAGAAAATATATTGCGTAGCCTACGTTCATCAGCTATAATGTAGAATTCTAATGAAAAAATATTTTTCAAAACGGTTCAGTAGTTACGAAGCTATTCCATGCTAATAAACAAATAGGCAAACCAATGAACAACCACAACGATCGAACAATCCAATGTTCATTATAAATGTTCCATCTATACCTTAAAAAACCGTACAGAAACGCGGCTGGAGTTTACTCCTTAAGTACGAACATGATCTATAAGTAAAAGGCGGTAATATTACGTTGAGCCTGTTCTGTGAATTTTGACCGTCTATGAGAGAGGTTCTTAGCAAAATTGCATTTTGCAAACGTAAATATGTCCACTTTGATTGTGGTAATATGTGGAAGGCACTACAGCCTTCATACATATATGACAGTCAGAGATGCACTATTTGCAGAATAATTGTACGATTATGATTTATCATACCAGTCTTTAACACACCGCTTCTTCTGAAAACACCTTCAGTGGAGTGTGAAAAGTGTGATGCTTGTTTTAGCACTTTGTTAGTTTGCCTCAAACCTATATCTATTTGTTATAAATTTTAAGGCAAACTTTACCACCTTTTACTTTTAAATCATGTCCGTCTTAGGAAGTAAACTCTAGTTGCGTTACGGCACGGTTTATTTAAAGGATAGACAAAGCATTCTGGCGACTACCGTCGTCCATGGACATCTACACAATTACCATGCAGATACGGGCAACGCATTTCCTCCACCCCTCTAAAGGATCAACAGCTACTCTCAAATCTGTGTTTGTAATTCAACTGACCACCTGAATAAACAATAGCTACTTTTATCTTGTAAGTGGTAATGCCATGCTGCATTCCAGCTGAATCGGACGGGCACGAACGTCTAAGTACCTCCAGAGTAGTGGTATCATGTGATAACGACATGAAGTAAAGCTACATACTATGGTCCATTGAAAGGGAGAAGGAAGGAGAATATATATTATGATTATGCAAATGTCTATAGGTGTCGCTAGTAATGAAAATGCTAGAACTTTTCGTTTTTCCCCATAAACTGTACAATTTTAGGAAGAGGTAGTGCCATGCATCGTGCTTGTCACAAGATCCTCCTGTGCAACGGAATTGGGCCCGCACGACAGGGGTGGCAACGCGAGCTGCTCGTATATGAATAGATTTTTCTCTCGTGTCACGGTTTCTAGGCGTGCGACAACTATCCTTTCATAGATTTTACCTAACGAGCTTGTGAGACTTATGGGTCGGTAGCTAGTGGGCTCCGCCCGGGGTTTTCCCGGCTTGTGTATGTCAATCACTATGGGCGTTAAAGATGCACAATAAGAGGTTCACAATAACGGGCAGCAGCTGTTTTAGAGCCTTATTTGTAATTTTGTCGGACCCGGGGACCCTCTTCGAGTAAAGGCACTTTACTAGACCCTTTATTTCTTCTGTGCCCATTCGACGTATGATCTCAACGTCATCGTCCGGCGGCACAGCCAGGAGGGCCGTTACTATGTTTTGTACCTCTTATATGTGGGAGGGGTCTGTGGAGAGGGAGCTAGGAGTGCATTGACTCTCTAGTGTGTCGGCTAGACACTCCGATTTTTCGTCATCTTCTAGTGTAGGTATTGAAACTAATTTTTGCCCCTCAATTTACCCGAATCAAATCTATTCCTCAGCATTTGTCTATTATTTTATGGCAAATAATAAAATATAATCTATATCAATGGCAAAATTCTAAAAAATCCATTCTATAGGATTAGTATGATATAAAAACATTACTACATACTGTAAGATTTATAATATCAGTAAGAGAAATGAAAATATCGCTTCATATGTTTGTATCAATAAAACACGTAACCGATAATTATTTCTCATTAAAGTAATGTATTGAATTTCGATGCTGAAGTAAAGCATAGGCCACTCGAATAAAAGAGAAAACTACAATACACGTTGTTAATGTCTCGCTGACGTACCACGGTAGATGCCACGGTAAAGGCGGAACAAGGGCTGCTTAGAATCTCCGGGCTACAGATCGCTACCAACGATTTCAACTGGCTTCGTATAACGGATAAACGCTTACACTAGATAATCACTTGGTTCAGCTGGATGTGGAACTGGGAGGAATCCGATGACTCGTACTAGGTTATGTGAAGTCTTAAGACAAGGGGAGGACACCATTCTCCACCTATATATATATATATATATACCATGATGACCTACGGGGCCGAAACATGGCCTCTTAACTTAGGACTGGTCCGCAAGTTTGCGGTTGCTCAACGGGCTATTGAACGAGTTATGTTGGATGTTTATCTGTCCGACAGAATTCGTAACGTAGTCTCAAGGCAGAGAACGAAAGTATGCGATATCACAAGATGAATAGACTCGCTGAAGTGGCAATGGGCTGGTCACACAATAAGAGGAACAATAAGGAAAGATGGGACAGTATGGTGCTTTAGTGGAGGCCGCGTAAGAAAACGAAGTTTTGGTTCATTGAGAGAGGCTTAAGTCCAGCAGTGGACTGATAAGGTCTGATAATGATGAATGAATGATGATTTTTCTTATTTCTTCCTCCCCTCCAATGGGCCTTTAGCCACTGCAAATCGCACGTAACGTGACAGAGAAACTGTCACTTTACGGCAGTATCATTTGAGGGATAAATACCTCCCCGATCGTGCCGCCCCAATTCCCCAGAAATACAGCATAGAAGTACGGCTTACTAATTAAATAGGTCAAATGTATAATTAATAGTAGACCATTGGTCGCTGATCGGCATAATGTTAGAAGGAATTTGTTGACGAAAATATATTTTCTCTTCTTTCCATCAAGTCTCTAATAAAACAAATATTAAATAAAATATAAAAGTGTTTGACTTTATAATTTTGTAATATATTTGACTACGACTTATCGCTAACTTGCGACGGCAAAAATATTATAATGTAATTTTGTACAGTCATCTACACAAATGTTCTATGAAATATAATATTGATTTTTAAAAATCTATTGGCAGAAATAGTGCCATACTGCATTTCTGACATCGCTCACACGATAACGTATTGATGTGACCTCATAAAATGGACGTCGGTAGCCACCAAAGACTCGGATTTATCGTTTACCACACTATACTAAATAAACATAATTATAAGACTAGTTATTTATTATTTATTTATACCTTGCGGCCCACCCCGTGTTCGCCCGTATATAAGTGGGGCTGGCCGCAGAAACATAAAATTCAAAGATTAATATCACCCGTTCAGTAGATTTTGAGAAAATCGAACATTTAGCTTTCAGGGATTTTGTTTTTTAATTGTATGTAATGAAAAAATTTGTGAATAATGAAAAAATATTTATAGCAAACTTATTCCCTTGATGCACATAAATTACTAATAATTTCCTCATTATTTACATGTTTCACTGGAGTCTATTCTACAAGCCCTTAAAATATGTATCCAATTAATGCACTGCAAACGGTAGCGTTACATAATCCGCACTATAGGAATGATTTACGTTAGAAAGAGATGATCCATATTGTCACTTTCGCGTGCCTTTTCATCTCTCCTCTTCTTCATCCTCTCATACTAATCCTTGGTGTGAATCAGTTCAGGAAGTCGTTGTTGTTACATACTTAACTAGCATGCTCGTAAAAAGAGCAGAGCATCTTGCTCAAATAATGTATTTCCTTCTAAATTAGGATACAAACCTGTGGTAAAATTTGTAGTTACATGGTTATTCAACATACTATTATTGTAACTTTTGAATTATACAGAATTTGCAATTTGGCATTTGTTTCCATTAATAACATGATACTTATTATAATTATTAAATTAAAATATTATTAGAATATAATTTTATATTCTAGATCACCCAAACAAATGAAGTAAAACGTAGGGGCAAAAAGCCCCGAAAAATATTAAAATACATACAGTAAATAATGACTGGAGCCGTTATCCAGCCGGCAACTGTGAGTCGTATTACAAATTTAAGTATGAACCAGATCAGTTCAATATAGCAGTTGTAAATAACCAGTTGTTTGAGAATAACACAGCTTTAATATAAATTGTGTTTATGAAAGTTAGTGAGGTATTTTATACGTGAAGGGACTGTTGTCGTGGAGGTCCAAAAATACTCAATTCGAGAAGCATCCGCTATAAGCAGTATAGATGCAGCACTTATAAGATGCCGCTACTATGTCGCCTATAACAGATTATTGGAACCTTCCGTGGAAACAGTCTTATCTCGTTAAGTTACTTTTTCCATATGTACAATTCAATACAACACTTTTCTCGTAACATGTACATAATATCGTCACTCAAAAAGTTAATTAAACTATTAGTCGTAATTCAATCCAAGTATATTTTACGTAATATCCTGAAATATAATTGTTATCTCCAATCCAATTTTGTAAGCCATAATTATCAGGTTACACGGAGAATGTTTCGTAAAAAATTTTCGCATATAATATTTATGCACAAAAATATTAGTTACTTCTATATTTTATGGGGGGGGAGGGGGCGAACCAGCTATCTGACGCCCATTAAAATCCACGTTACAAAAATTGCCCTCCTGAACTCCTACTCTCCAATGGGCCACACCGAAGATATCACTTTACGCAAGTAGCTTGTGAGCGAGAGGAACTTCCCTGGTCTTGCCGGCCCAATTCCGTTGCAATCTATATTGCAGCGGAATTGGGCCGGATCCATGGATCGGATGGAGATCCAGTATGAAATAGTGCCATGCTATCATGGCACTATTTCATACTGGATCTTTGGGGAGGATAAATGTAATTTCTTATATACTTAGTGACATGCCATCTAACATCATAATGTCGGAAGGTTTGGTTGATTTTACTACAAAACAGACAAATTTTGATCATAGGAGATTCATGTCAAAACCTCCATAAGTATTCCCAGTTGCGAGCCCCTGTTCGATTAGATTTTTCCTTTACAACATTTTATTTTTTGCATCGCATTATTTAAATAGCTATACAAATAATAAGTGCCATAAAACTATAATTAAGTATACAACTGATCGAACTATATAAGGAATAGTTTTCGCATCTGGTGAGTTTGGTGGAGGCCAAATCCTGTAGGAGCTGAGGACCGTCATGAGTTTATCAACCGCTCCTTTCATTAAAAGAAAACTGCACTGCATTATTAAAGAATGTGCCTAAATTTTCTTTCAATATTATTAATCTAATATTATACATCTATTTATATAGTGGATAACCTAGAAAAACAACAAATACTTTTTACCCCGAAATAAATTATTTCCATTGGAGAAACCGCTAGGCATTCTCGAATTCTCGTGCCACTATAATTTTTCACACCTTATTATTAGTCCAATGTGTTTACAATAAGTATTTAACTTACACCAATAATTTTAGAATTTTTTCATCATATTCTATAGCCAATCCACAAAGCACTCTACATATTTACGAGTATATGTATGGTTAGCAAATAAAAGTTCAATTTATTTGACGTGAGGAACACAAGTAATATTATGTAAGTGACATATATTTGCCCATGCGTTCAAATCGCATGTGTATTTCTTTCTCGGGCTTGTATATATTTTTCTGGTACATTATGGTTTAAATATTTTGCCTTACCTTAATTATATATACCTTCAATTTAGAATGTATTTCCAACTATAGAAAGGTATGTTCCAAATAAAACAACTATGTATGCATTACAATGTATAAAATGTCAAAGCTTCGAGAACTGATTACGTGACTTCTAATTGACTGGAACAGTTAGAATATTGCACGCAGCCTGTGGCCGTGACTTGTGGCGCTATTTGGAGGCCTTTGTCAAGTAGCGGACGTCTTCTGGCTGCTGATTCTGATGTTGATGCTGTAGTACATCTAAACTTACATCACTAAACTAATTAAAAATAAAATATTGACAAATTTGCCTTACTTTTTACCCGATAGCGCAACGATAATTTGACGAATCTAGCTTCAATATACAATGTGGCAGTTGAATACGTGAATAAATAATCCGCACATCACACACACCTTTCGGACCTCGCCCAGGATCGATGGCAGTGCATAAGTGCATTTACCCGTGAAACTAAAAAAATAAGTACATAATTATTGCTATAAGCCTTAATTAATCGTAGCAAAACCTACATTATGACGAACTCTTTCAAACGAGTGTTTTTGTGAAAACATATGGCCTTCACCTTCAAGAACGAGGGTTTCTTACAATCACAAATATAACAAAAATAGGTAGTAAAATAGTTCGAAGATTTATCGGGGGATCGGAATGTTTAGCAAGGGGATACGTCGCGGGACTCCGCCGAGTGACTGGAAGGTCCCTTAATCTTTGTGATTTGTGCACTAGTATTTACTCGTTACTCCTATCTATCCGAGAATGGCAGGTAAAATATAAGTTTGTGCCTTATAGTTATATTATATAGAATATGAGCAGATAATATGAGCATAGGTCTATATATGTAAATATAAATTTACATTTATACTAATTTGCAAGAGGCAAAATAATTGATTATTTGTTTGTTTATATATATGTCTAAGTAGATACATACAGCTTATTTTATTAATATTTTTATTAATGAAATAGGTTCCGAAACTGAACTGAACCTGATTTGCATTTTTTGAAGAACCTCAATTTATCTGTGATGAACATAGGCTACATAACATTTTCTAATTCTATATTACTACCTTTTCCCTCATTCCGATTCGATTGGGCAGGAAGTTCAACATGGCCTGACATAAATATAAATATAAAATATATAGAGCTTCGAGAATAGCAGATAATGCATCCAACAATAAAACTTGAATAATACAGAAAATTCACTTATAAGTCCCGCTCGAAACGTTGGAGCCAAGTTCAAAATATTTTTTCGGCGAATGGATGTGAAACAAGTGTAGATCGCGCGAGACCGCTGCGTGTTTATACAGAGCGAAGTCTGTTAAATACGAATCGCACATTGTTTTTGCAGCACCTACCGTCCTAGTTTTTGCTCTCTGCCACATGAATGCTGTTTGTTTGCTGCTGTTTTGTTGTAGTGATTCATACAAAAACTCAGCCGGCGCGCTTCCACTTTAGGGACTAAGGAAGTTTTTACAACCCTCACCTTTATTTATTCCGAAACGAAAGGTTGAATGGATTCGTATAAATTAAACCAAGTTTCGCATATATTTTTAATCTTAGTTCACTATAAATAATAATCGCATAGCCTGGAACAGTTGGTTTTTGCTTGAATGTGTGAAACCAATATTCAAGCATAGGTCTGAACTCTTACAGGCTTTAAATAAACTTACTAACTTAATAAAAAAAGTGATCTGTAGATTAGAGATCCGCTGTTTATGATTTCGTATCCCAAAAGTAAATAATAGTAATAATGATAATACTAATAATAAAAATAACAGGTTTCCGATATAAATGATTACTTTGTTCTTGGTCGGTTTGGCTGTCTATCTGCCAATACTTATTTTCAGGAACCCGTAAAAGTGTCGAGGTAAAGTTTTACGTGCAATACTAAAGTCCCTTGAAGCACAGAACTTAAAAAAAATATACTCCTAAACCAACGAAATTAATGATACAGTGGTTTACGTGTATATTTTCTATATGATCGCACATAAATACAGGTCAATGCCAGTTTGTCAACTTCTCAGACCAGTCATGCACCGATCTCCTTGGCCGGTTTTTTTTTAATTGCAATCGTCATCGTCATCGTTAACCGGACGAGAAAGGACGACGAAATGTATCTCATTATATTCATAAACTACACCCTTATCATTTGATCATATAGAGAGGACATGATGAAGACCCGCTTGGCTTCGTAAGTTCTTCTCAGATAAGGGCTCTAGGGCTCTAGTGAGTTATGAAAAAAAAATCGTTCAGTAGATGATACAAATACAAAAATAGAATTTATAGGATTAAAATTGTAATCTAAATTACGGTTGTCTATTAAAAAGACATGCGTACGTGTATGTACTCAAAGTTCGCCTGAAAGATGCAGAAGCAAGCAAGCTCGAAGAAGATATGAAATGCTAGTTTTCTTTCAAAAGAGCAAAAAAATTAAAGTGGAAAGACTTAAAATTGAACCAGGTTTTTTATTTGCCTATATAAATAGGGTAAAAAAATCAACTGTCGTAGCATTCTGGCGATCGAAGACGTCTATAAACATTCATCAAAAGGTGATGCCCCGCTTCCTCCATCCCTTCCAATGGGCCACCAAATAAAACAAACCACATTATCTGTGACGAGTGCTAGCAAAGCAGCAATAACGGTCCCTTAAGAAAATTACATCCCCTGAGAAAAGTACCTGTTATAAAAAAAGTATAGCTAAAAAAGTAAGTTTTCGCTACAACACAAACATCTGATTGATAATATGTGCATAGGTAACGACAAATAACATACTTTACTTTTTATTAGTAACATCTGCTCAAGTTCGAATCATACAAACCCACAAAAAGTTCCGAACTGATGTTAAGGCAACACAATAATCCTGTAGAAATTAAATCCACATTTATTTTATGTATGTAAGCAAGAGAGCGCAATGCACGCCGTAGCATTAATATTAATATACCGGAGTGTCAACACATCAGCCCACACAATCTGTTCAAACTGTATTGTTACTGACGACTTCTTCCCGTGTGTTTACAGCACTTAAATTCCAATTACCCGTAAATTTTTCAATTTTTAATAGTAGAAGTATGTATGGCCAGACTAAGTGAATTACGTACATGCCAAACTGATATTTTAATTCCAGATGTGCAGTACCCCATGGATGTCGGATTTAGTGTGTCCAAATACCCATACCGTTATCACCACCTACAGTAAAAGCGTCTTCATTTCTCTTAACAAGCATGCTATAAAGTATGTTTTCTGAACTGAAAGGACGATTCACAAAGCCATGAAATGTACTTTGCTAAAATTAAACATCTTCAAAGGGTAATATTTAAAGACGACAACACAGTTGTGTCTAATTTAATGAGTTTTATGTGGGCGCTGTTAGCCGTCTAGACTCTATCCACACTCACACCCAAAAAAGCTCATAAAACCCATAAAAGAAAACATTTAAACAAATTAATTTCGAACACAAAAATAGTAGAGCGTCGACCGCATGACGAGTGCGTGAGAGACTCGATTTTAGTGTTGATGCGTCAACGGACACACTGGACGCTTGTGAGAGGTTTCAATATCGCTACAGTGTATATGAAGCGGGCCGCGCCCTTTTGGAGGTGCCTCTCGCTCACACATAATGTTTTTTTGGGTTTCGTATCCAAAGGGTACAGAGACACTATTACTAACTATCGCTGAGCGTCTGTCAGTATAGTTGAAATTATCACACTTTATGTTATATCTCCGCCACTGTAACAACAAATATTAAAAAATATATTAAATCAATTATTTAAGAGTTATGGTCGCCCCACACAATAAACGTGTAATTTTCATCCAACTTGCACTTGGCGGGTATTCTACTAAAGTTGCATTCAAATTTAATTGTCTTGATCATGCAAGTCTGCCCAATAACAAACCTGCCCCCCTCTCCCATACGGACAGTTTTAACAGTTTCCGTAATTCTAATTCATATGAAATATATAAGAATTTAATTAAATATATAAAGGCACGCAGCGAGCGCTACAGCACGTATCCTCTTAAAAAGACCTTGGAATTAGAATATTGAATGGACGGAGATCAATGGACATTAGTTGGAATTCATACATATATAATTATCATGATCACTAAGAATTCATACATATATAATTATCATGATCACTAAGAATTCATACATATATAATTATCATGATCACTAAGATTTACTCATCCTCTATTGGTTTTAAGGCTCAATTTACACCAAGATTCCAATCTCCAATCACTAATCGGTCAAACGAATTGAATCAGATTTTGATCTTAGATTATCTCGTAAATGCTCGATCGACGTCTAACACTTCTTTCCGAATGGAATCTTCACTGATGACGCAATTTGATTGTATTACAGCATCTTATAATCTGATAAAGCTGCATTAGGCTTCTCTTCGTTTCCACAGTACAAATTCAGGTCCGAAAAAAAAGTTACTTCATAAGTTTTACCAAATTACTTTATGTTATTCTAAAGGCGGCTTAAATTTTGGGTGTTCCTTTAGTGTACCTTCCATATTACGCTTTGATGTAAAAGCTCATAAAATGAGTCTTATTCACGGCACTTAATTTATATCAATTACCTATTTATTTAGTACAATTACATTTTAAATTAATTATTCTCTACATATATATACATTCCTTTTGTAAAGATGACTGGATATACCTTTGGAGAAAATAAAAAAATTACAATATCAGTATCGTAATTATGCGGATGTTCATGGGTATCGGTACTGGTAAACAGTCTCAAATTTCTCGTTTGCATCTCGAGGTCTATGAAAACTAAAAGTTTACTTAGCGGCCATAACTACGAGAAGATGGGAAGTACTCATGCGATAGGGATAATTCCAAACGTAAAACAAAGACAAAACTGTTAATTTTTGAAGTTTCCAATAAAATATAAACCGTTCGGTGGACAGATTCACGTCCATTTTAGTTAACTGCAATATAAAGTCCAATCTTGAAGACTTACTTTACGACATAATTACATCCCCCAACCTCGAGGCTCAAATTGTTTCAAAATCTGTTATACTTAGTAAACGCAATAAATAATTCTCTAGGTAAAGTAACATATATTTTAAACAGTTGATCATTTCGTATTTCCATTTAATATTAGTGGTAAAATTTATACTAATAATTTAAGCTGAAGAGATTGTTTGAATGCCCAATATGTTTGTGTTGAATATACGATTTATCGATGAAAGCAATAGGCTATACAACATGACGCTACGTTTAATAAAACCGGAGTAACGCGGTTCAAGCCGCGGGTGATTCTAGTAAATTATATGATATGTTATTTAATCAATAGTAGACAGTTCACACAAATTGTCTCCTATTTGTCACGTCGTAGAACCTTATTTTCAATCGTTAATGACGAATCACCTACATCAATTCATAAATAAATCTTTTTTTTAGAATTGGATTAGTACATCAATTATGAAGCTATTTTTAAGGGGTTCTCATTATTGATATATTGGTTGAAAGACGCTCCGGTGAACGCAAATGTTCCGAACATCCACGTACGTAAAGAAAACATTATGTTCCACTTAGCTGGACGTCGCCGTGCCCCAGATAAAGTAATTGGCATCGTATCACTTGATTGCTAGCCGAAGCCTAATGACATTCGCATATTCAGAGAGAAATCCTCATCGTAAATTCCGTTTCATTTGTATGTTGGGCAGTTGACCATTGCGGCAGATATACGGCATATAATATTTACCATCGCCAAACTTCGAGCTTTAGTGTATAAAATAGACGTAAATCCGTCCTCAATATTTCAGTTCATAAAATCTGACGATCTCTAGGACTTTTCTCGTAAAAATGTTTTGTTTGGTCGACAGCGGCGCCTCGAACCCTGGAGGCTATAAATTCCGTCAGTCATATTTATTGACGACCGTAAGTGCAAATTAGCAAGTGGCTTTATGGACACTATCCCAAACAACATACGGTTATATATCTACAGTTCTCTATGGAATAAGAACCGGCCAAATGCGAATGTGTTTGTTGTTGTTGAGTGTTGTTTGTCAAATGAAGGTACGAATGTGACAAACTTATAATTGTGGGTACATTTTTTTACAGTATACGGGGTCATACATACACATAAACGAACAGTCGAAATATTTCGACGACCAATAACGCCCATGAAGATTAGCATAATTATTGCCCTTATTTTCCCCCAAAGAGCCACCGGTTACTCTCGAATCGCACGAAACGAGACACCGTGACAAAGTAACACCTACTTTACGGCAGTATCAAATGAGCGAAAGGTACCTCTCCGGTCGTTCCGGCCCAACGTATATACATATAGGAGGATGTGGTGTCAGGCTCCATGCATGGCACTACCTCGTCCTGTGCAGCATGTCACTACGTCTTCCTAGAGCCTACCTTCATTCCTTCTTGAATACGCAATATCTTTTAACTTCTTTTATTTTATTTTTATTTACCTAGTTGAACATGAGATACTCAGAGAGAGTTGCAATGCGGGTAGGTTATATTGTCAAAGTACCACATTTTTACATACACAAGTTGCTTGTAGCTTGGGGACTCGATTTCTATATTTATCTTCCTAAGGCTCTAGTGATCCGCCCTCGCTTCAACTTTTTACCGGAACCCTACTAAGGAGTGTCTCTTCCTATTGGCGCAACCCACATGAAAATCCGTTTAGTAAATTTTGATAAAATCAACCAAATTGATATATAGTTTATGGGGACTTCGTTTTATAATTTGTCCCCGTACCTTTTATTTTAATATTAATTAGAATGTCTGTTCTACACAAAAATACAATTATTGTTTGTGTTCAATTAATTTGTAGTAATGTTGAGTATATCGGCTAGTTATAAAATTAATGAACATAAAAGTCGTCAGCAGCCGGCAATTTTCCGCATGGACTCCTAGGATAGGCGGATGATTATTTTCTGCTCCATTTTCCTCGAACCACGTTGTTTGCTATCGATTCACATCAGGTTTCAGAAAAATAACGGTACGCGATATTATTTCCGTGATAATATTTTAATGCGACATTTAGCAGAAATCATGGAAGTAGAGTCTACCGGCTGCGCTTCGAATATCGATATTATAAGCGCAGCCGGTAGCTACCGACTTATTTTAAATACTCGTATCTTCTACATTGATTATGTTGATGGATTCTATAAAACAATTCTGAGACTGACATTTTTGGGTTCAGTTCTCAAATAATAAATTATTAATTCACATTCGAATCAACGCTAGATAATTCATAATTATTTGTGAGCATCAATGATATAGAAAAATACCAAGACACACAATGAGCGTCCCAAAACCGTCCATATAAAAGATGTGCAACTGTCAAATTATGCACTTTGTAAAAACAAATTTATCATATCAACGTTAGGTTGACTTTGCAAGTAAAACATGATTACATAGTTCCACATGTTTTAAATGTGATCTGCATTATATAAATGACTTAAAGTCATATACGGTTGACATTGCAAAAATATATTTTAATGTACAACCATGCATGCTTCAAAATGACAGTTCCGAATAAAATCGTATATTTTGTGTTTTTGTAAATCAATGGTGGGCACTCAACTTTCTCTCGGACTAACTTTCACAGAGTTTGGTTATTAATCCAGACAGAATCTAATACTATTCGTCGTAAATTCTGATTTTGCATGGGAATTGTTCATATATATATACATTATTATTTCTAGAGATACCTATTATTTCTTCTTGTCTACTTAGTATATACAATAACCATATTGTGGTGTACGATAATAGTGTTTGTATTGTTTAGTTTGCTTGTTAGTCAATAAATTACAACCCAGTCAAGTTTCCGAGAGCGAGAAATAACTTTAAAAAAAATTTAAAACTTAATTTAAACTTAAACTTAATTAAACAATTCAAAAAATTTGGATTTTAAATTGTTACTTAAACTAAAACTTATTTTAATGAGACAACCGAACAGAGTTAGATGCTCTAATTGAATGCTTCAATATGTAGCATGTAAATCCGTTCATAATGTGATTTCACATTCCTGGTTCACACGCTACATGATATTCCTGCGAATGAAATAGGTGTTGTCTAAGCATTAATTCTTATAGTAGGGATGGGTGAGGCTAACATAACTCCTCCCTCCTTAAGTTCGGAACCATCAGAAATGATTATTTTCTGAGGGTTGCGACTATTAACCGCTAATTTAATCTTATTTCTAAACTTATACAGAACTAACATAAGGACACAGGAGCTGAAAATTACATATAAAATGATTGTTGCGACACTGACATTATTGACTTTTACTATGTTCACTTTTTCACTATCACTGTCACTAATCTCCTGCATTTTTACGATTGTTGAAAGGTGTTTTATGTCATCCAGGTTAATTCCTTTGATATCTATTGGTTCAAACTCTACACTTTCCATTGTCACACTGGATAATTTTATTCGAGGCATTATTTTATAGGGTACTTCACCAAAAGAAGCTCTACCACGTATGCTCCCCAAGGTGATTTCGCAACCAGGGTTGATTTTTAAAATGTATGTTCCCTCTATCGGGGTTTTATTTATTTCGCCTCCGCATTTATCCGTAATTATAGTATTATAATGGGAGTATACTATCCAATCAGATGACGAAAGCCGTTGGGCTTTAATATCTTCTATATGAACTGCTCGAGGGGTACAAAGTGAGGTATCTGCCTGGTAATCCATCAACTGTTCCATACACGTATGTATTGGTTACGGTACAATTTCATTGTCGGTGCATAAGTACTGGTCTTCGTCGGAGATTGTTTGACACGGCGACGCTACAGGTAAGTACATTGAAATTTTCACCATAAGGAAGGGATATTCAGGAATTATAATATAAGTACGATTTTTAGAATGATCAAAAATAGGTAAAGAATAAATTTTATAAAAATCGTAAGTATTGTTATCGATAAGTGGGACCTCTATTATAAACGTGATCTGGTTTCCTTTCATATATGCTTTTACAGAAAATGTTCATTCTATTTTAACTAGATTACTTCTAGATACAGGATAAACAAGGTTATTAAATTTTTCTATAAAAAAAAGAGTCTGAAACAATTCTGTAGAGTTTATAATACTTTGATGTAACACAGACATTTTACTTAGAGCTAGAGCAGTTTCTATTTCACTTAGTGCTATGTATATCGTTCGAAAGCTATTAATAAATGTAGTGAACATACTTAATGTATAAGTGGAGTAAATGGAATTATTTTCTTTCTATGCGTCTTAAACGTTCATTTTGAATTAAGGAGTTGTTATGAAGTACTTCTGTACTGTTAAAATGATAATCCATGATTTTGGTTATTAATGTTATTTTATTTTGTAAATGGTTTTGTTTATTATATAAATTTTGAATGAGATTGTCGTATCGGAGTGCATCATCGTTATCTAGATTACCGGTAATAGATTTTATAACAGATCCAAAGGGGTTTAATAATCCACGTTTAAATCGTTGCGAGGGTATAATTTGTATAAATTTTTCTATAGTAGAATCTTTAATATATTGGACTTGGGTTTTAATATTACTAAATTCATTATGATACGGCTTACTTACATTAATTACTTTAACAAATTCCTTATAACTATTTATATTATATTCTAGATCTTCAAAAATTCTTACAAAATTTAATATTTTAATAATAACCCATTTATTTTCCTGCCTATAAGAGGAGCCTTTTCTTACGGGTAATAACCCTGGGTTACCTTCAACCTTTTGCAGTTGAAGAGCCTGGCTGTCTTTCACCGCAAGCAGGAGTAGCATGCATCACCTGTGGAGAGCGCCTTATATTTTTAATGTGGACATTACTCCTTCTATTGCCTAATTTAATGGGAACTATATTTCGTTTTAAAGGACCACACACATGAGCCTTCTGATATAAGGGCTTATCTTTACTTTGACGCGTATTTATATATCCTCGTTAACCTCAAAACTATAGTCACCGCCTTTTCCATTTCTTTCCTTTTCCTTAGACTCTATCATTTTGTTTGAAATATACCGGTATAAATATTTGGTTCGTTTTGCGTGATCTTTAAGTAGTTGTTGCATATGAGATTTTTCGAAGTTAACGTTAAATATATTATTGGAGTCTGTATGACCAAAGACGACTTCAAATGGTGTAACTCCCGTTACACTATGAATCATATTATTATAGGCCATTATTGAATACGTCATAACGGATGCTGCATCTGTGAACTTTTGTTCGTATTTTGCTAGTCTATAAATTTCAAGAAGGGTGGAATGATATCTTTCTATAATTCCTGTTGAGTTGGGGTTATTAGGAGTGGTTGTGTAATTCAATTTTGTACATATCTGTTAATTCCCGCATAAGCATATTATTAAATTCTGTACCCGGATCGCATGAAATCTTTTTGGGAATAACGCAAAATGAAAAATACTTTATCAATGCACGAACTACTTCAGAGGTTGAACGGTTACTAATACTAATTGCTTGCCCCAATTTACTGAACGCGTCTACTAAGGTTAAATAATATTTACCTTCTATATTAAATAAATCTATGAATATTTCCTGAAAGGGTGCCTCTTGAGTCTGTGTAAGCTGTAATAACGGTTTTAATGGCTTTCTATCGTACTTCATTTTCTTACAGAGTTCACATGAATTAATTACACCAGATATTGTATCTTGCAGATTTTCCCAATAGTAAACTCACCTAATTCTAGTCATGGTTTCCTTAATGCCACGATGACATGTTTTCCCTTCGTGATACTTTAAAATTATAGCTCTTTGTTCTTTTTCATCTTCTATGTATATTACTCTTTCTTTACATTCTAATATATTAATGGTGTCCTTTTTAAATAGAGAAATAATTGTATTTGCGAAGTCTATCCTATGCTGTTTCTCTTCAAAGTAAATGAAGTATTTTATTTTAGGTCTTATGTATTACTTAAGAAAATCTCTAATTAAATCTTTTTTATTTAACGGCAAGAACACTTCTAAAATTCTATATTTTGGCCTTGACAGGTCCTTTTCTTGGATTTCATTTTTGAACCACGAGAATACTAATATTTGATTTGGTTTTGTGTCAATTGCTTCATGTAATATTGGGATTTCTGCAGTGTCAAAATGTATGTTTGAATGTATGGTTTCTGTGCTGCTAGATACTGTGGGAATAGGATACTGTTCTTCAAATTCTAAATCGTTGGGGCTCACTGAGACAGTGGCAGATGAATCAGAAATAGTTATTGTCTTACTATCATCATCAGAGCATTTGTTTTCGGCTAATTTCGAAATTTCATCAATTAATTCCGATAAATACTTTTGTAATTGTTCATCTTTTTTATCAACGTGAACTACTAATGATTCCTTATCGTCAGACTCTATAGTATTTAATTTTATACGGGACAAAGCATCTACATTAGTATTGTGTTTTCCTTTTTTGTAAATAACTTCGAAGTCATATTCCTGTAAGCGTAAACGCCATCTAGTCAATTTACTGTTTGGTTCTTTGATAGAGTATAGCCAAGCTAGTGGACGATGGTCAGTATATATTGTGAATTTTTTCCCAAATAGATAGGGTCTGAAGTGTTTAACAGCCCACACTATTGTTAATAGTTCGCGTTCTATTGTGCTTTACCGTGATTCAGTGTCACTGATAGTTCTACTGGCATAAGCAATCGGATGATCATTACCTAAAGATCCTTGTGAGAGCACTGCTCCTATTGCCACATTAGAGGCATCTGTCGTTAATATAAAAGTCAGGGTATTGTAATAGTGGTGCATTTACTAACAGCTCTTTACATTTTTGAAACGCTTCTATAAAATTGTCATCGATTATAATTTTGTTACGCTTTTTTAGGCAAAAAGTTAATGGTTGAGTTATTTTAGCAAAATCTTTTATGAATCTTCGGTAATAACCTATGAGTCCGAGAAAGCTTTTGATTTCTGTTATAGTTTTAGGTACTGGATAGTCTAATACTGCTTTAATTTTATCATTATTTGGCTTAAGGCCATCTTTTGTTATAGTGTGCCCAGATATAGAACTTCTTTTCGGAGAAATTCTGACTTATGTAATTGGAATTTTAAGTTTATTTTACGTAACCTATCAAAAACTGTCTTTAGGCTGTTAATATGTTCGTTTAGGCTCGCTGAGTATATTATAATGTCATCTAAATATACCATGCAGTGAATGCCTTGTAGTTCTCTCAAAACATTATCCATGGTTCTTTGAAATGTCGCCGGGGCAGTCTTCAAGCCAAACGGCATTCTTAGAAATTCGTAGTGACCTGATTGTGTGCTAAAAGCGGTCTTTTGACGATCTGAATCGTTTATCTCGATTTGGTGGTAGCCGCTTGCTAAATCTAAAGTAGTGAAGTAAGTACTTTTGCCTAACTTGTCAAAAAGATCAGCTATGTGTGGTAATGGATATTTATCATCTACTGTGATCTCGTTCAGGCGTCGGCAGTCTATAACCATTCTATATTTAGGCTCTCCTGATGCATCCATTTTTTTGGGACAAGATGTACAGGGGCACTCCAAGAGGAAAATGATTCTTGTATGACATTATCACCTAAAAGTTTTTTCACTTGTCTTTTTATTTCTTCAGACTGCACTGGGCCCTGTTTATATGGCTTAATAAAGATAGGATCTTCATTCTTTGTACGAATATAATGCTTAACTTCATTTGTGAATGATAATGGTAATTGCTCACAGTAGAAAATATCTTTATATTCCCTACACAAGTTGTAAATACAATTTCTTTCCTCATTGTTCATGTGTTCTAGTTTTAATTTATTTAAATTCTGTTCTAATAATCTATCCTTGCTTAATTCATTCATACTTTTCATGACATTAACCTCGCATTCTATTTTTTCATACATCTTAACTTCAAAAGGGGATTTAATTGTTAAAGTCACTTCTTCATTTAAAGTATTTTGGATTACTGTTTTTGCATAGCCATTGACGCATGTAACTATGGCACTGGGCATTCGCACACCTTTACAGAATTCGAGATAATTTAAAATGGCATCACCTGAATGTTGCGTTCTTGGTAAGCTAACTCGTAATTTGGATCTGGGTGGCAGTTGAATTTTATAATGCGCCTCGTTATATATAATAGGAATCTCAGTGTTTTTAATTTTTAGAATTTTATTTTTTAAATCGATTAATAGCGTCTAATTGCTTTAACAAATCCTTGCCAATTAAACCGTCATATTTCGAAACGACATTATATACGTAAAATTTATGATAGCTATTGGAATTAAATATTGGTAATAATGGTATTTGCATGACTTCACTATGTTGGCTAGATGCGTGGGTACTAATCACTTCAAAGGGTTCATAGCATATATATTGCTCAAAATAATTATGTGCTTTATCAGGTCGTATAAATGACCGTGTATTACCGGTGTCGATCATAAATTTTGAATCTATTTCTGGTATATAAATATGTGGTAATTTTAAATTAGGATCACAATTAATTTCTATTATTTCTTTAGGCAGCTTGAGGCTATTATGTGAAAATTTTCGACATTACTTTCATTGTCAGTCTGTTGGGACGGCACATGGTCTATTTCAGGGGACTCATCGCTATCCGTTGGCTGAGCAACATAATCCTCGTTATAGTTATGACTATCAGCATATGGATAAAAATCATTATAATAATTAAGGGGTTCATTATAATCAGAACATGGAGACGGTTCGTCATTTACATTTAATTCATGTAATCAGTTGATTTTTGGACGCGGAGCTGTTCGCATTGAAACATCGGTATTTTGTGGCTGTGTAGGCCTATAACCAAAATTATGTTGTGGTTTATAACCAAATTTTTGAGGTGGTTTGTAGCCAAACTGGTTTAATGGTTGATTATTAAACTGTTGGGTTGGTCTATATCCAAATTGTGGGGGTGATTTATAACCAAGCTGGTTTGGTGCC
>JAFELO010000102.1:1476226-1509661 GCA_017140195.1 Eumaeus atala | reverse complement strand
AGTCATATTTTAACTTAATACGCACCACTGGATAAAGTAACCTACCATCAATTCATTCCTTAATAAAACTACACTTCTTTCATCAAAATTCTACATATTAAAAACCAATTAATTTTCGAAAAGCAAGTTGGACTCCATTAAGCAATCAATGTGTGAAATGTCCCAATTTGACCAAGATCTTCAGAAGTCTTCACTATCAAGTCAGGCTACCGGACATTCCAACCAGCTCACCGAAGGTATCCAGGTGTTCAAGACATTTGTCGTCTTCGCCTAGAATTCCTTACAGCAGCAAATGGATATTTTAACAGTCTAATGTGGCAATATGGAGATGCGGACAAGGGGGAAGATGTTTCTTTAGCACTGAGTTGCTGAAGACGGGCGGAAGACTATTTATGTAACCTATAGTTATTTTTTTGATCAATGATCTAAATATGTAGTATAGTGTGCTATCAGTAATATGCATATAACATCTTTGATTAATTGCTCGAAGTTATTGTGGCTGTCATATGTCATGACATTTGACACATGTGTCAGACATTTTTTCCTTTCACTCACCAATACATTAGTACATACAGCCATAATAACTTGTTATATATGTAGGTTCATAATGTTTACGGATTTTTTTTATCACTTGTTTTTCTTTTCTTTATTGGTTTTGTTTCAATTACTTTAAATAATTTAATAATTTATGAGCTTTCTTACTTGTGGCATTTGGTACTTCTTGCTTTCTTAATTAGTTTTTTTCTTCTTCTCGGTTTTTTTTATTTAAAAGGAATTACCTAGTGCTTGCGTTGCTAGTGGGTATTGCTATATATCAGCTATTTTTTCGTCTTAATTTTTATGTTGTTTGTAGAATTTAGGTTTTTATATTTTTATACCTGCGTTTTGTATACCATACGGATAGATAAAATGAATGTCGGTGGTGATGAATTCTTTACACGTTCATCTTCTGATGAGCTCAGTGACGTGGAGAAGGCAGAGACTACAACGAATTCCTTTGGCACCACATTATCTTCTAATCTTGGTGCATCCGTTAAAAATGTTGTACATATTAATGCACAGAGTATTCCTGCTCATTATCCTGATCTTCTAGCATCCTTCGAGTAAAGCAACATACACGCAATACTCGCACCTGAGACATGGCTTAAGCCTTGTTTGCCTTCTTCATGCAATTCACTGCCAGGATTTTGTCTTATCAGAAATGACCGTACGGATAGAGTTGCTGGAGGTGTTGCAATTTACCTCAGGTCTCAGATTCCTTACTGGATACTTAATATGTCAACAAATCCACCTCCTACGGATGCAGCTGAATACCTGATTGAAATTCAACTATGTAATGTGAAAGTCCACCTCGGTGTCATTTATAGTCCATCTGTATAGTCATTTTGCTTCTCTCGAAGTAACCTAGCAATACACAAAATTGTATCCTCACACAATTATAATGGGTGACTTCAACACATGTTTGCTAAGATATGATTCCAGATCAAAAAAATGCTGTCGATCGTTGAATCATCTAACCTACCTGCTGTGTTGCCGCTTACAGCTACACATACAGTTCGTGGCTGCACTCCCTCCCTTCTTGATTTGATAATTATCTCTACTTCAAATCTTGTTCACATCTATGTCAACACACTCCTTTTCATATAATGATCTTCTCTACCCCTCTTATGTCTTAAAATCACCTAAAATTAAACCCAAAGTTCTGATGCAGCTTTTTTATTACATGTACAGAACATTCAGAGGTCTGACTTGATTACATCCAGCTCTGTTGATGAGAAGCAAAACATTTTTAATAAACAACTCATCACCTTAAATGATATGCATGCTCCAGTCCGTTCCATAAAGCACATGCCTACACCTTGGCTTACAGATGACATCAGAGATTTAATTAAAGTGAATAATGTTGCGAGATCCAAGTTGAGACTAAATAATTCAGAAATAACAAAAGAAAAGTATAAAACGATTCGGAATCGGTGCAATACATTATGCAGAGATGCACAGAGACATGTGTGACATGTACATAAATCAGTGGAGATTGGAGATACAGGCAAAGTGTGGAAGTTTCTTAAAACTTTAGGAATTGGAAAGTCTCAATCTTCATGCTCTCTAATATTAGAAGAAATTAAACTATTTAGTCAACATTTTTCCCCTCCTTCTAGTGGTTTTGATAGCCAAATTAAACAAATTACTTTGAATAAATATTCCTCCATTTAATCTCCCTCTTTTGACTCTTTGTTAAACCCTTAGTTGAGCATGATGTAAAATTGGCAATCTTATCAATTTCATCAAATGCTATAGGAAACGACAGTATCAGTAGAAATATGATTACTCCAAATCTTGACATCATTCTGCCAGTTATTTGTTACACCTATGTTTATCTCCTCAATATCCACAGGGATTTTTCTTGAAATATGGAAAAATGCTTTCATTACCCCAGTCCCTAAAAATGCTAAGCCCTCAGTTCCTGCCGATTATCGACCTATATCTATCCTTTCCTTTTCATCTAAAGCTCTTGAAAGACTAACATAAAGGCTATACCAGCAAATAAATCTATATATAATTAAAAATGTTCTCCTTGACCCCTCCAGTCTAGTTTCAAAACTGGGCACAGTACATCAACTAAGATAACGGAGGACATCAGACTTGGGATGGAACAATAAAAAGATTACAATTTTGACTTTACTAGATTTTACTAATGCATCTAATTCCGTAGCCTTAGAACTTATGGTAAGCTCATTAAGATGTAATAATATATCTCCGACATCTATAAATCTATAAAGAGGTCATCGGCAGCGGCTCAAAGGGGATGATATTCTTACTGAGTGGTGTGATATGTCCATTGCTCTTCACTCTATTTATAAATTCTATAACTAACAATCTATCATATCAGTATCACATGAATGCAGACGATCTCCAAATTTATACTCAGTCTACTCTAGATGAGCTTTGCTCAGCTATTTATATATTTCCATCTCAAATTGGAGTCGTGCGCATGGCTTAAAACTTAACTCAACAAAAACTCAGGCTATTATTATCGGTAGCCCAGGTCTTTTAAAAAGAATCAAATTAGATATATTTCCTCCTATTGTATTAGACAGTGTGTGTATAAAATATAGTAACAAAGTAAAAAAGCTAGGAGTATTATTTGATAATAATTTGTCTTGGTGGCACCTGGTTAAAACTGTATGTAAGAAAATATTCTGTGCATCTGCATCTTTAAGGCGCTTAAGAAACTTTTTACCAATATCAACCAGGATTGCACTTGTACAGACATTACTTCTGTCCATTCTTGATTATGCTGATATGAGTTACATTAACTTTACCGAAGAGCATCTAGGCAGCCTTCAGCGCATCTAAAATTGTTGTGTTAGATTTATATTTGTTCTGCACAAATTTGATCATGTCTCAGAATACAGAGCGACGCTAAAATGGCTTCCAATCCGGCATCGCAGGAATACTCATGTGCTATATTTTCTCTTTACTTATACTATACGATCCGCGAACACCAACATACCTGAAAGAGATGTTTTCCTTTATAGAAGGACCACACGCTTCACTAATAAATCAGATGTGCATACTCAAATAACAAAATATTACCATCATTCATTCAAGGCCACGGCAATAAGACTGGAATGCTTTACCAAATGAAATAAGACAAGCTCGAAATCTTAATGTACTTAAAACACTTGTCAGGGAGCACTACTTACAATTGTAAACTTCAATAACTTATCATTATTTTAGTCCGAAAAGATCACGCCAATCGCCAAATAGCAATAATTGTGTTTTATATATATATTTTATTTCCTTTTCGTCTTCTTCTTCTTATTTAAATTTATCTTCATTGGTCCATTGTATGATATGCATTACGCAATGCATTAGCAATGATATTTTTGCTACTTCAACATTTTATAAAAAAGTATATCTGTCACCTTGGACTGTAAGACAGAGGGTGTGCTCGGTGTCGAAGAAATGACACTCTTTACTTTTTTCCGTCTAGGAGGGAGGAATGATTTGTTAGAATATGATAATCAAGTAGTGTTTTTCTTTTCCGCACGGGAATACACATTTCATTAATGTGTTAGTTTGAATTGTATGTTCCACGCGTGAAAGTTTGGTGTTAAATTCTATTTAATTGTAACGGAGTATATATTTCCTGATTTTAGTTGGCTCATGAAGGCAAGTAAATGGGACGAGATCTTATTGGTTGTGTGTTCCTTTTCAAAGCTCTACTCCCTTTTTAAACTGGGATTTAATATGAAGATATGATTTCTCCATGATCCTCTTCCAGCTTGTGTTTCATAAATGTATATTTTGTGAGAACTATTGAGCGAACTGGTTGGGGATCCTGTAATAATAAAATAAAATAATAATGAAACCATAACTACTACCTAATTTCATGCGTGCATATTTTTCGTACATAATGATTCAAGGTATCAACATAATGCACTACGTGCATGATCACTTCATGTGGACGCTGACCCGCGCCATTGTTGGCGAACATAACAGTGCACAGCGTGCGCAATCAGCAGCACGACCGAACTGCTGACCCACTTCAAATTACATAATAGTGCACAGCATGCGCAATCAGCAGCACGACCGAACTGCTGACCCACTTCAAATTACATGAAATTCACTGTAATAGCTGGAACGAGTAATGAGGTAGATCATGGACTCACGTGTGACATTATATATAAATATATATATAATATGTGTGTATATACAGTTGTCCCAAAAGTCAAATTCGTAATTTGCACACAACTTCCTTGGAATTGTAGAAAATATCCGTTTTATGCCCAACCATGACTTCATCATTCAACTTAAACTTTCTTGAAATTTTTTTTTTAATTTTTATAAGAACCAACATAACTTCGCCTAGCTCGGGTTTTCGATTGGACGTTGACTTTTGGGATAGCCCTGTATATATACATATACTTAATCGTGGCCGTATATAGCGCTCTATGGGGGATGCCGACGTCAACCAGTGGACGTCGTCCGGCTGATGATGGTATATTTAATTATGTTATTATTTTTTCGATTCCAGAGCAGTCTGATAAATTAGTAATGCCTTATATTTGGCGTGAAAAAAAAATGCTAGTGAATCGTATAATTAGTGTTCAGCTCAATAGGTTAACCCGTAGTTTACTGATTTGGCCTCATCCAGGCAGGCAACTGAACCCGCTGGTTTTTAGTGGCAGTTCGTACCAAATGCTGCGACTCCCACACAACTACCAGATATCACCCAGGACGGGTGGCATTCCGGTTAGTGGTCGATCTGTAATGCTATAGGTATTTAATCTTGTCAAAGATAAAAAGTTTACGGAGTTTGTAATAGTCATTCAAAAGTTTATACGATTGAATTGTTTGCCTCTTATCGCATTTTTAAGTGTAAACTATTAGCTACACACAGCAGTTCTAATTGACATGACCAATTCAGAAATTAGTTTTAAACTACAGGCAGCTAAAAATTATCGGCTAGGTACCTACCAAAATAATAACAGACATCCAGTTATTGAATTGTATTATAACAATTTAATAATAATATAAAAGTAGATTTCACTTTTTGTGCTGTTGTTCAGACAGAAACAGGCTCAAGCGCCTACGTACAGCCATTAAACTTACGGAACATAAATCCTAGTAAGTGCCCTTTCGAACACCGCCTCTCCACTCTGATCGAAAGCTGTTCAATAAAGCCTTTACGAAGCTCTCAATAAATTTTGACGTACGTTTGGGCACGAGAGTATGTTTCATGCTTGCGCACGCTGCGTGCCCGTCTTGTACAGGGATTCCAGTGTAGAAACACTGTGTAGAAAGACGAGAACGTCTTAAGTGTATTTAACTGATGTATTAAAAGTCTACTACATAAGGAAAATGGTTGAGAAAACATAAAGCAAGTGGTGTTAGCCTACAGCGGTAATACTTTAGAAAAAGAGCACGAAAATAATTTAAATGACGACTTCTTGACCCGGCAGAATTTGTCCTGACATAATTGCAAAATTACTGCAGCTAACTAACGTGTTACGCTGCAGAAATGCCATACTGAGGTTTCCAATTTTTCCATAACAGACACAAATATTAAATAGTTATTATATTGGATGAGTCGATCTGAAGTTATGCGTTTACACACGATTTGAATTATTATTTTTGATACTGTTTTTAAGTATGTTTTATTATTCAATAACAGTGGGATATTTGACATTACAATCGGGAATAGAGAAAAAAAAAACGGACAACATGAATATAGAGCAATCAATTATAAAAAAACTCTTTTTTGTATAAAAATTATAGTTCAAATTATATTTATTTTTATGTTGTATTACATACAATATATAATTCATGACGTATAATTGCTATATCTGTGTAAAATTTGATCCGAGTCGAATTTCTACTAGAGGGCCGAACAGAAGCATGCCTTTTAGGATCACCTACAGAAATGCACCTAAAGGTCAAAGCGGGTGCATGCCCTTTTTTGTAGAGGAAGACCATCGCTGGATCCACTGATTACTGCGGACTTACCGCTCTATTTGATGACGCCTTTGCACCTTCCTACCGGCGCAGCGCTGCGGACGTGAACGCGCGACCTTATTATTGTCAACTATTATTTTTCTATACTGGTTTTATTTTTTCCATCAAGAGGTCCCTCGACGACATAAAAATAAAAGTTAAATCCAATAAATATAATTAATAAAAAATATATTTATTGGATTTAATATTTACATCATTTTGTAGAAGAGTTGATTCATACCAAAAATAGAAACAGGCAGAGGCACAGTCATCGACGTAAAACCCACAACATTTTGTTGCGTCGAGGGTACGCATCAGGGGGGCGTTATAACAATATGTATAGATTATACATGGCATGAGAAGCGAGCGCTTTGCCCGTGTCTAATAATTAGCATTTTGTGTGGTTGTATAATGCGTTGTTCATTGATAAAAAATGTTTCTAATCACTTAAAGGACATTGTTAAAAGGTCAAACCGAGTATTACCGTGGCGATTACGATTACAAAAATGATTCCGTTGAATCCGAGTATTACTCATCGAAGACGCCTTAGGACGCACTACTCACCCGCGAGTGACAACACGTCCGCCACGTTCAGACTAACTTGTGTAAACCAGCTGATCAACTATACGTATAGCACGGCGAAAACACGAGGCACTCCATATAGATTTAACTATTGAAGCTCTGTATCTACAGATATATATACAATACACATGTTGTGCATGTTTCTGTTATTTACACAATTTATTTATTAATATAATTATAATATTAACATAATTTATTATCGCTTATTAGTATTTTTCCCTTTCGATAAATGAGAGGGACTGGTGTTGCGATTGTTTCGAACGATCATGATGAATTGACAAACAAACGGTCGACGAACCAAAGCCAAGACAACGAAATTATGGTGGTGGCCTATTATAAAAAATTACAAATCACAATTTCTTAGGATTACAAACTAATACGAGTATACAGAATTTACAGGTGTACCCATATACCATTGGGGGGATGATAGGAGGGCAACACACCTCCGTAACAATCATGCGAATGTCCATGGGCATCAATAGTCATCAAAAGGCTCCGATTGCTCCTTTGGCTCCTTATGCTATTAAAAAAATATGTTCGATTTATCGAGGGGACCGAAAGAATTGATTTTCTGCTAGTTACAGACTATGTCAGATTAATACGAATAAGAAAGTATAGCCTATTATAGAAGTTCTTATTTAAAAGTTCTACTGTATATGTATATGGCCCATTGGTAGGATGGGGTGTAGGAGGGTAAAGCATCCGTTTCTGCGGATGTTTGTGGGCGCCAGTAGCGACCGTTTCCTCGTTTGCTACACTATGTAATAAAAGGAAGCCGAGCCTTGCCAATAATCTGACGAGGAAGTGCCTCGTGACACTGACGCTCCTCGTAAACTGGTGTTTATGACAATAGCCGGCGGCATTCGACAGTTGAGGCACTCGCATCTAAACAATAGTATTGTTGAGGATAACAACACATTCACAATGCGAAGGAAGTCCAACGTTGCTAGATCTATTGTGCCGATCAAATATATCTTGACCTTTGGGAGACAACAGATGTCGCTTTAGAGTTTCGTAGAAAATGAAAAAAAAAACTACTTTTTTATTACGGCACGTAACATAACATTGCCCAATTTAATCAAAATCTGTTCAGTAGATTGACGTGGCGTGATAGGAGTGACAAGACGTCCACACATCCAACCATCCGTCCATCAAAACTTTCGCATGTATGATATAAATGTTATGTTGTAGTTACCTTGGTAAAGTATGTTTCAATATTAAAACATCGATTCATTTGTTTTCAGGTAAATTATCCGAATACTTCAGTCTTGTACCTAGCGCTGCTATCGGATTAATTACGTAAGTACGTTCTACAGCTCATTATTTGTTTGTATCATTAACTTATCACCATTATACCCGGAAATTATATGCAATAGCTTAAATTTATCCGGGTATAACCGAAGCTTATTGATGCGGGTTGCTGCGGATTCAGGATCCGGTGTTTATCTAACTCACTATTAACGGCCGTTCTTCCCAATATTTTATCTATCAATTTAATATTTTTTATTATTTATATTTTAGCTGATTGGTTTAGAGTTTTAACATATTTCATATGGAATGTCAAAATTCTATGTTCAGCATGTAAATCCATGGATATACATAGAGTATAGACGGGACCGTAGTGGATATAAACCTCTATATTTTCTTAGAGTGTATATTACCACGAATACAAAAAATAGTTGATTTATATTACAGGAAAAAATCATTACAAACGTAGCATATTATGAAGCCATTTATAAACTTTTGGGAGTTATCGTGGCTGTACTTCCGATGATTCGGAACCACCTGTGTCCAATTGACGTTTGACCGGTGTCATGTAACGTCAAATAACATACGCGTGTCGCAATCTGATGCCCATTTGTATGTAGGATTAGCAGGGAAGCGTTAACTTCTCGTAAGTTAGAAGATTGTTGCAATACGTAAGGTGAAGGTATGAACTGTAAAACGTTGGCACGTGGTAGCGACAATTGTTATGTTTAGTAAATCTGATGCGTCATGTGCTTGTGGGTGCGGCCTGAGGTATGCCGATGGTAAACACCACGGGAAAATCCGACAGCTGTGTACTATTCTTGATTACCTGTTTTTTTTTAGACGAGTCTAGTATTACATTAAAATATTAAAGGGCTGTGTCAAGTGGTTCAACTAAAGTCTTGGTTAGGCTATTACGAACTGAACTGGTAGTTGTGAGTTATTTATTGAATAGCTCTTTAACAGTAGGTTTTAAAACTGGCCCTAACACGTAGGTGTGATTGTCTTCATACAGTACTGCGTCTTCAGCGATCTATCTATTGTTCGGCGGTCTGCAGTTCGACTTTTATAACATAACTTATGTTATAAAAGTCGAAATCAACATAATACTTGCTGCGGCGCTGAGGCACTTTCCACAAACTTGTGGTATCTGGCAAAAATTACATATCACGATTTCTTAGGACTCACAAACTTATATTCGGAATTTACCGGTGTACCTGTATAAATTCGTTATGTATGTCCCTGAAACTTCTTGGGTTTCGATCGCTTCTTTTTATTTGTTTTTTTTTTGTCTTAATTCCACATAATCAAATTCCGCATGCCCGTGCTGTGTGTGCAACGAACACACCGCCTTCCGTTCCAGATGTATTTGCAGCGCAGTGGCATTAACAAGGCACGCATACGATTCCAAAAAGTTTATCTCTTCGACTCATCGACGGCCTCGCTTGTAAATACTAGTAACTGGAGGTCGCTGCACACCGACACAATGTCACGGACATCCCAAATAACTGGCCAATTAAACATACTTCAATGTTACAACGATAAAGACGAACGATTTTTATATTTACTAGCGATCGCCACGGCTTGGCCCGTAAAGAAATATATTATACACTTACATGTTCCTTGGGAATGGCTCCATCTATTGGTATAAATCGCATGGATATTTGTTTAGTATATTCTGAGAAAATGGAGCACATACGTAACATCGACCATACGGTTTTTGGGGACTTTGTTAAAACAAATTATAAATAATTAGTTTATATTTTACATCACACTGTGTTTTGTTTACTTTTTGATTTGATTATGTTCACCACTGGATCCCAAGCAGAGGGAAGAACCCAGCCATCTTCTCTATTGAAATTTGGATGTTTTTTAATTTCAATAGCCTCACGGAACATCCTTGGAAGGAATCAGTGTTCCCTAGTGAGGATTTGCGGTTTATCAAATCTAATTAATGGCAGTGGCCAACTTCAGCAAGTAGGTTTTGCAAACCTAATGTCACTCGAGATTTAACGACTGTCTTATCTTAAACTCCATCATCCATTTAGAGTAATTGAAAAAATTAAATACTAAGCTAATATCATCTATTGGCTTGAATAGATACGACCATGTTATAAACAAAAGTAATATACACAGGAGGTCTTACAATGCTCCTTCGCTTGAGTCAAATAAAGCTTTCGTCACGGATTGAAAAAGCGTTCTGTTTAAAGGTATAACATTTTTATTTCCGATATCGGTTATCGATCGGTACGAAATTTGTGTACCTTACATTCGTATTTCATTTAAGTATTTTTATTCATTTACTTGCTCCTTTATCGGTATGTGTAAAGCCTGAAATGTCCGCCGGTAAATTTCTCTGTTCAAATTCTATACAAATAATATTCTCGAGTATTATAGAATTAATAAGCATCCTGAGGCGACCGACTCAGACATCCTCTGTCGATCCCTCTAGTTTCCTGTTGCTAGGCCTCCAGCGGGTGTTACTACTTACTATTAATCACCATTCAAGCATCATAGATGAAACGTCGGGCTACCTAAATAATCCGTAAAAGTAGTTTTATTGTAAAATCATGGATGAAGATATAATCAGATTATGGAGGAGTCGCATGTTCTGCTGTTTGGTCAAAGCACTCTTTTGACGGGGTCAACAGCCATTAGTCTGTTCTGAAACTAGAATCTAGATGCTATAAGCATCAGACATTGGTGGCTTTTAGAGCCAACTGGTCATTATTATATTCTGATTAAGTCGGACAAGTACATCCTCTAACTACGAATTTTACCGGTACATAGAGAAAAAAAAAGTGGCGCTTAACCTGACCTTGGGGGACTCCGGCTTATAAAAAACAAAAAAGGTTTGATATTTATAATTTAGGCGTAAATTTAAAATAAATGTAATAACAATGCCCTGAAAACGTCCATCTAGTGTGCCTCTACCAATTCATTGTCTACGAATTAATTCGATACGATAAGCGATAAGAGATATCAGAGATTAATGTTCATAACACAAATCGAGTTTGAGTTGTGATGGCGTTTGAAGTGCTGGGTGTTCACGTCAAGTGGCTTATTGGACACATTAGTCACTCTCATGGTACATTGGGTAAGTTGAGTAGGAATTACGGCTATCAGCTATGAAAATATAGTTTAGATTTGATGGATACTTATGTTGTAATATGAATTGGACTCCACTTATTATGAATTTCTTATGTTTTTTGTAAGAGGTAGTACCATGCTGTACAAGAGGAGGTAGTGTCATGCATGGTGCATGACAGTACATCCTCCTATGCAACGGAATTGGGCCGGAATGGACCGGAGAGGTACCTCTCGTTCACTTGATACCGCCGTAAAGTGTAGTTGTGAGTAGCCGGTGGCCCATTGGGGGGGAGGGAAGAAGGATAACGCATCGGCATAGTAGTTATGCCGATGTTCATGGACGTCGGTAGTCGTAAGTAGGCTCCGATTGCTCGTTTGTCCCCCTATTTAAAAATTTAAAAAAACTATTAAAAAAAAGTCTTTGTTAATCCAGTAATACTATGCTAGGCATCTGGGTGGCAGATGACACTGTCACGTGACAAGAAGTTAATTTGATGTAAAATGATGCTTAATCACAATTATTTTGATTTCCAAACGTGGAACAAGAAACTTCTAACATTTGTCTTAACGGCTCGTCGGAGACAACAGCAACATTGAGGAGCTGCAGCTTGACGATCTTATCTCTTTCATCTACATATCACAGTCATCGTTAAAGAAAATCGACACAAATAAGACACGAGTCAACCTGACTAGCGCCATTTTCCTTACCATTACTTTTCAAATACTTCCAAGATAAAGTTAGTGCCATTTCTGCAGCTGGGTCTTATCCAGTAAGCACAATCCCAGCTTAAAGCGATGAATATGATGCACGAACGATTCCCTCGTTCGTTAAGTGTAGGAGGGCAAAAAAATCAGCATATTCCTAGGTTTTGAGGATATTATCTGGGACGAGGGCTTTCTGCACTCAAATAATCTGCCCGTTGTCTCCTATATTATAAATATATCAACATGCCTCGGCTTATCCTTCGTAATGATCCTTGATTATTCCAAGACAATCGAACAGCTCAAGCTTATGTGCCGACATGTCACGCCACATAGAAAGAAGTGTGTACGTACACGCAAAGACAAGTACAGTGTTACGACACGGTTACGTAGCGAATCGCTTCGCACATTTTTTTTGTGGACAGTCCTAATTAAAACATCAATTAATCCCCACGTAACAGACCTAACGAAACACAGCACAATATGCGTGCACCTCGGTGTCGTCGATTTGCATTTTATTGCTTTGCAACAAGATTCAACATTACGCGGCGATATCGAATGACAACATATCCAGTTATGTGAAATCTTAACGGGGTTACGCATATACGAGATAATCGCAGTAATATAGGAGGAGCTGAAGTTTGCTTGTATGTACTTACATGCACACATACACAGGAACTTTTTGCATACAAGCAATAAGCAAATGCAAATAAGCAATTACCGGACTAGGGCAAACCTACGCCATCCCCCTTACGAATCTGCAACATTTAGGGTTTGCTCAAAGTTCCCTCGAATGCGCGTGAATTCGCGCGACTTTTTTTTTTCCTTGGAAGAAATATGTGCATTACATTGTGGAAATAAGGGTGAATTTGCTATATTATGTTTCGGATTGACGCTTCGATGCGCTTCAACTCTGCGCTAGTATGAATTGACCCTTAATCTTATTAAACGTCTAACATAAGTAGCGAGAAAAGTGTCGGTATATACGCGTATGCCTACATCGAGGCGACAACCTGATGCACATTGGTTTAGCCGATTATGCAATGTTGTTCGTTACGCGCCGCCACGCTCTTATAGCATTGATATAGTCACGCGATTATTGCGAAATCGTTAATTAAATCGTACGCTGTAGATATCATCAGCTGTTCACAGGCAGTCAGACGTGTGGCTGCGATGAATGGGGTCCTAGCAAATGGGAGGAGCTTTTCCGCTGCACGCTCTTATATCCGACAGGTATTTGGGATATTTTCCTTTATTTCACTATTCACTATCTACTTAAAGAAAAGTGACAGATATCTTTTGTAGTCACTTCTGTTAAGATGGGCAGAAGAGGCCGCCTAGACGAATTCGTAAACTACGTGTATTGATAAATACCACTAAAGTGCAGGTAACATCGATTTTTGATCGCTGGGTGTCCTCTAAGTTTTGGAAAGTCCTTAAAAACCAGCCGTAAATTAAAATGCCTGTCATGCCTTTCACAGAATGCATACCTGACGAGCTGACGTCAGCGTTAACAGACACCGGATCTAGAGCAGAGTGGGAACCGTTTACTCGCACGGAAACCGGTCCGGTGTGATGTCATGATTGTGTTAACAACCTACTGCTCACTAGCCACTAGGCAGTGCGACGCGCATTTGAAACTCAATTTATATTCACAGTTTATCCTCAGCAAAGTTTTTACGGTTCCGTAAATAGTGCCGACGGGACCCCATTATTAAGCCCCCGCTGTCTGTCCTTCCGCTTGTCATAGGGACCCT
This sequence comes from Eumaeus atala, assembly GCA_017140195.1. Lineage (NCBI taxonomy): Eukaryota > Metazoa > Arthropoda > Insecta > Lepidoptera > Lycaenidae > Eumaeus > Eumaeus atala. The sequence goes on along the minus strand of JAFELO010000102.1, from coordinate 1,495,781 downwards.
CGTGAAATGTAACATATAGAAACTTGAAGTTCTCACTGCATGTACAGTAGTTGTTTTAGTTTTTGTTGTTACCATGCTGGAAAGCCCCGTTCACTGGCTTCTAGGTATATTGACTGGTTTCTAGGCGTCCCGTAGCCAATAAGCAACTGACTTTGGGTATATTGAAGAAACTACGAAACTACCCTTATCCCTTATGGTTTCGTCAAGACTCTGAGATTATGAGTATGTTTGAAATTTGGACGGTATTAATGAACTGCGTTAAAATGATAATTTTGAAACGAAAATTACTATATATGTAACTGAGGGATGAAAAAATAATTGACAGGGGATAGCCGCGTGGGGTCTCATTGGATAGGTATTTCTGTGTATTCGTGTGTAGGTTTCTAAAGAATATTTTTGACTATGCTAATACTTTGCGAGATATTGGGTAATAAAATGGTAAAATAATTATGATTGTTGATGCTGAATGTTCCTCTGTTCTGTGCTGGCTTTGTTATCGTACGTAGCGCCTTGCGCACGCTAAGTAATAATGCAATATGATCACAGAAATGTACCCATACGGTGCTAACCAAAAAGGACCAAAAACACGACATGAAAATCAGTTCACGGCAGTATATGTGATGTGAACGAGGGCACTTCACCAGGCGTGACGGCGTCTTTAGAATGCAATGAAATAATGGTAATGACTAAAACAATTGATATTTTCTTAAGAAAACGTCTGTGAGTAAAAATTTTGTCTTGTCAGACAATACTGGCACGCTCTGGGGTAAAGGGAAGCTTAAGAAACTTCTTAGACCCGAGAGTTTGCACGTGTCACATTTTGCTCCAGGGTTTCTCTACTGCGGACTATTTAAAAGTATAATAAGGTATATCAGTAACAAACACGAATTTTACAATTCTAAATAATTTAAATGAATATATCTTTCGCCTTTTGCCACCCATATACATAATGTATGTTGGATTATCGTGTTTGATTCGAATAAATAAACACGGCCGCAAATATTGCATGATAAAACAATATTGTGACACAAATAACAATTGTTTTTTCGAAAAGAATAGATGAGGACACAAATTTAAATTTTCCGGAAAATACATTGTTAGCAGCATTATCAATGTGACGAAACACGATGTGGAGTATGTACGAAACACGAGTATGAGCAAAATATGAACATTATAACATTATGAATATCTAACTAACCCACTATATTTTATTGTATAACATGCTCAGTACAGCGGACGTACGTGCAGTCACGACGGCTCCCGCCTCGTCTCTAAGAGAGCGCTTCTCATATGTTCACCTGTACGGGCAAGAGAAAAGGGTCCGCGCATACATTTTCTTTGTCTTATTCCTTCATAGCCAGTCACGTTTCGTAAAATCAAAGAACTAAACAACCTTTAATAAAAGTAGAAAAAAATCCCAGTCGTAATTCCCAGTAAAAGTGGTTATTTGTTTCGCTTTCGCGTCCTTACAATTCCATTAATCATTTAGAAATAACATACCCTATTATACACATAAGTTCTCTATGCACTTAAATACTCTTGTACCGTTAACGTACACACATTTAAGTGTTATAAACACAGACAAAGCCGCAGTAACTAGATAGCTCACAAAAAATATTAATCCACGTCTAAATTTCTAAGTCGGCGTGTCACTGAAAGTAAGTCCGTCCTTGGTCCGGTGAAAACTGATACTAATCGCAATATTGTAACACTTGTGTACAAGAACTGACTAAATACGATTGGATGCGGTCTCCGCCGGACGAGCGACGTTACAGATATTTTATATTATTAAAAGACAATCTGTGTAGATACTGATTATACATTTAGAATGAAACAGTGGCAGATAAAAATATCGTGCAATTAAAACGGAACTCAATAGAGGTTTGTTTTTAGCATCTTGTGGGTTAGAGGGTAAAGGCTACGAGTGTTCAGATTTGAAGATAACAAGATAACAATGTCTAAGTTGTTCATTCCCGAATGTCACGTTTGATATAATACACATGTGTCAATACCTTCTACATTTCAGGTGTTATGAAAGCTCTACACCGACTGAGCTAAAATTTTGACACGCTATACAATCTTCAACTATTTTTTTATAAATTTTTTATCCATAAAAGCCGCGTAGAATCTATCGTTCAACACTCCACTACTATGAAGCCGAGGGCATAACGTAGTTGTATTCTGTAATACTTAGCACAAAATAAATTATAATAATAGCACTTATAGAATGAAAACATTTTCTATAAGTGTTATTAATAAATATCGCTTCGGCATGTTTATGCCGTTAAAGGCTATTTCAATATGTGGTCAAATAACTCGTTTACTTTATTTGCTTATAATTTAATTAAGTACGTCTAGAATCGAACGATACCGTGGTGAAGACTGACGGTTTGATACAAATTTAATGAATGATTTTCTCCTAATAATTATACTTTAATAGGTATTCAAACATTGTGATGTAATAATTTGTTGTAACATAACACTTCTCTAGTAAATTAAAAGAAATACGCGGAAGCGACTCTCTATGGTTTACCGATTTTTGTGTACTCTACATAGGTATTTTTAAGACTCGCCTCAGTTCGCATCATTGTGAAGTGTTTGATGTATTAAATACTTGCAACGTGTTTACAATGTAACTGTTTTTCTAATGTTAACGACCGCGCTTTAGACTTAGTATTTTCCTTTAATATTAGTATTAATCACAACGACTCAATTATAAGCTGTGATTTTCCATTAGTAGTAGAATATTCCCAACATAAGTGAATCGTATGTGAGGTAAATTTTGCAAGATTTCTTTCTTTAAAACCACTGCCAAAAAAAAAACTTACCAAGCTGGTGATTACGTATCAATCTTTACTAGTCTGGGTGCTATTGATTGGGAAATTGAATTATATAATAAATCTTTTGAAGACGGCGTCCCTTCCTAAATATCCGTTATGGTACAGTGAGCCTTCCATTAATATATGAAAAGAAAAATACACATACCACTTTAAATTTAAAATCTATCAGAACACGATTCTTTTTCAATTTTGAGATCTATCTAATTCTTACCCTTCAGTTTTTCGTTACGACAATGTGTCCTCAGACGTTGGTGAATAGATCGTAAATATGTTTTGGGGGAATATTTCCATTCTTCCTTTCTTAGTGGTTCCACTACCCATGCACACACGTCTGATGATACGCTTGAGCCATCTATTGCAGGCATAAATTCTGTGGAAGTCTCAAGTGATGGATTTTCCATCTACTTATAACTCTCAGTCTTAATAAGCCTGCTGGACCGGACGGCATTCTGCCTGTCCTCGGTGTAAAATGTGCTAGAAATTTGACCCTGCCACTGACTATTCTCTATGGAGACAGGAGAGCAGGCATAGATGTTTGGAAACGAACATATATCACTCCAATTCACAAGAAAGGATCCAAAAGTAAATCTGTAAATTGTGTATTTTTGCAAAAATTCTTAAGAACATTATTTGCCCTCAGATTTTTTTCGGGGGTTACGGTTGACCAAAATCACTTTCAACATGGTTTTGCTAGAGGTATATCAACCACATCTAACTTGCTTCTCTGTTGTGAGTTTATTTCCCACCATATGCCACAATCCTCGGAGGTAGGTTTATACCTACTATACCAAGTGTTTCGATAGAATAGATCACTTAATACTGCTGAATAAATAAAATTCATTGGAATTAGAGGCAATTTATATCGTTTATTTTCTTCATATGTTCATTACAGATGTCACACTGTAGTTTTAAATGGCTCTACTTTCTATCCTATAACTATCCCCTCAGGATGGCCTCAGGGATCGTTATTGGGACCTTTTCTGTTTCTCGTATGTATTAATGATGATATGAAGATTCTTCACGTCATCCGAAACATGGATGATGCTCAATGTTTACAAAACGATTTGGACAGGTTTCAAACTTACTGTATGAATAATAAATGAAACCTTAACTTAACTAAATGCTATATTTCTTCTTACACACGTAAATACCTTTACTTAGAGTCGATTCCTTCCGCGACACAGGCGTAATATTCGATAATAAGCTTGCATTTGATTTACACGTGGAGAACATTATCGAAAAGGCCTCTAAGATTTTGGATTTTTTTTTAGATTATCATCAGAATTCATCAACATTAAAATTTATAAAATACCTTATTGTGCGTCTGTTAGGAATCATTGGAGTATGCCTCACAATTATGGAATCCGCGTTACATCATCATCAGCTACGTTAGATTTACAGTTTAGAGCGAAAGTTCGTCTTATGAATCACAATGAGAGATGTTGAATATTTCATTTCTTACCGCTTAAAGAACTTAGGGATATCGCAGACTTATGCTATCTAATGAATGTGGCGAACGGTAATGTTGACTGTCCCGAACTGTTTGTTACAAGTGATAGGCTTACGCACAGATACCGCATCATGTCTTTCTTTCTTTTTATTTTCTTAAGATGGACTAAAATATGAGCTATAGCATGGTTGTTAATGCAATACGTGGCGTGGGCGTGGGTGTGGCCGAATCCATACCGTAGTGCAGTACTGGATGGAGTAACACCTATAGATCCGGTATAGTGCAGAAATTAAGTGATGTGCTGCCGGTCGTCGACACTTGACCGGTACCGGTAACCTTACACGGGCCGCGCCTGTGACCGAGCCCGCGACTATTACCGGCGCTGTTTACTCGGTCCCATTCCAAGGTTACAGTCGAGGTGGAGCAGTATCGATATCGGCTCGACTCTAACTTCTCGGTTAGGGACTAGGGTTGTGTGAAACCATCGCTACCAAAAGCTAGTTTATAACAACGAATAGGTAATACTTAGTGAGTAAGGTATAACAAATAAAGGCAATGGCGTCGCGATTCAGCCGACTTTTTGCCGTTGTTTGCAGTCGGTGGTTTGTACGGAGTACGTTGAATAACATAATTTCTGTTTGGCAAAATCAGGAAAAATCAAGAAATAAATACTAAGTGACATTAAAAATAATGTTGTATTGTACTATTTATTAGTGTTAATTATTTGCGTCTTTTCTTTTTTGGAGCTGACACATTAACTACGTATTACCTACGTAATACCTCAAAATGTAATTATAAAATTAATGTCACAAATATGTTATTCTTTCAAGTTATAAGGACACGAACAAAACCAGCAATGACAGTTTGACTAGCTACTTAGCAAAACCTGAAGAATACTACGGTAGCGACACCAACGGTCCTGTCATCTAGGGTGGGCCGCCACGGCAGTTATAGAGAAGTCCGAGTCACACCTCGAACAATAATTTATAACATTTTATAGAGTATGGATTATTCCCTAAAACCCGGTCTCGTAATTGCAATTTCACACTTGATATAATGCCGGCGAATAAAGTTAAACATTAGATTAAGTAGAGGAAGACGAGGTTATGCATGATGGGAAAGTAGTGCGCTGGAAGTGTAGTTCTGCGAATGTATTTACCTCATCTAAGGTTACTTGTATTGTCTTACTGATGCAACTACAATACGTATTTCGATTTGCATTCAATGGCCAAAAGGGAGGAAATATAAAATAATTCGCTTTCAAAAGATGAAGGGCCATGCTGCATAGGCTGAGGTAGTGTCATGCTTGTTGCATGACACTACATCCTCCTATGCAACGAAATTGGTCCGACACGATCGGGGAAGTAAGTAGCTCTCGCTCACTTGATACCGGCGTAAGTGACAGCGTCGCTGTCGCGTTTCAAGCGGTTTATGAGTAGCCGGTGGCCCATTGGGGCGGGGGATGATAGAAGGTTAACGCACATGTGTAACAGTCGTGCGAATGTTCATGGACGTCGGTAGTCACGAAAAGGTTCCGATTGCGCGTTTGCCCCTTCACACTATAAAAAATATATATACGACGAGCGTGTTGTATCTTGCGGGTATTTTGAAATATATATACGACGAGCGTGTTGTATCCTGCGGGTATTCTGAAATATATATACGACGAGCGTATTGTATCCTGCGGGTATTCCGAAATATATATACGACGAGCGTGTTGTATCCTGCGGGTATTCTGAAATATATATACGACGAGCGTGTTGTATCCTGCGGGTATTCTGAAATATATGGCGTACGTTACCAACTGAGCCAATCGGTCGTCAATTGACGATGATCATTTCCTCAAATTTCGGCTAGGGCGCACATTTCTATAGAGAATAGCCAACTGCACAGGCATATTTTCCTATTATTCCGCTCGGACAGCAGTTTTGACAGGAGAGGAGTCAGGGACGGGATCTACGGTCAAACGTGCCCTTCGGCCTCCACGCCATACGGGTGTAACACCGACAACTTACTGACTTCGGACTTATGGTCCGCCGCGGGACTGCTAGGCCACGAGGCAGAGAAATAATATCTCCGAAACGGCTTTACCGCTTTTTATCAAATTTTATTTGCAGTAGGTCTGAGAATCGGCTACTATTATATTTTATTTTTCATACCCTTAAGTGATTGTCAGATTATTGGACAACAATTTTTGTTTTTATTTTTCTACTAGAAATTACCTACAAATAATTTATTTGCCTAAACAACATTTGCCGGGCCAGCTGGTAATACAAAAATAGTACATTGTGAAATGTACCCACACACACATGTATAGAAATGTATTATTTTTATTAATTTCTTACTAAATTGTGCTATATATTAAGTACACCCATGACCATATTACATTTTGAACCCCAAATCTTATATTGGAGGACGTACCATTAAACTACAGAGTTATATAAACATCCTCGCACAATTCACCTAATTTCAGCCCAAATGAAATATTAACGTTGCTATTTTGTGTAACGCTATAAGAGTGAGTTAGCTGGCGCTTGGTACATTTTCCTCCTCTCCGGGGAATTTCGTGTAGGTAATGAGAAGGGCTACGGGCGCTTCCCACGCGTCCGGGCTTATCTCCGGTGTAACCTGCTTACCGCCGAGCTCCACTTGGCTTATTATTGTGCGACGTGTCTTCTTGTTGGATCTTATTAGTATTTGTCTATATTCATGTTACAATTTATCGAAACAAAAATCGAACGGAATAAAAATGTCCGAATAGATATAGCTTTAGTTAAAGATATAAATATATTTTAAAATACTTAGGGATATTGAATGTTAAACAGGCATTAAGTAATAAACTACCACGCTTATTAAAACTTGTAGGTGGAAAAGAAATTTGTTTCGATCCTTATATGTTGATATGGGTTATGTTTACTCTCCACACCTTGCTTTGCAATTGCTTATTTCCAGAAAAGATAATTGAAATGTCTAGTTTATTCCCCGGTTTCCCTGCAACCATGACCGCATATGGCACACACCCTGTGAATATGGTCTGAACTAAATTCTAATTATTACGAAAAAAAAATACCGAATACCAATTAAATATTTGTTAAAATGTTAAATAAATCAGAGAAATTTATGATAATACACATAATAGATAAATGGATCTACTGGTGGGTTTCAGACTAAACACGAATTGCAATCGACTACCACGAGTGGCCATTGGGCCACCTGGAGCGCGAATGTGCCTCACAAAAGTCTATGATCTAATCTGTTACGTGGTATTAATTTAGAAGCAGTCAGCTCGGCGTATGAGACACAAACAGGAATTGTATCTGGTATATATCGCGATACTTTCTCTGTAAAACATTGTGTAACCGCTGGCGTGGGATATTTATATAAAATATGATTCGGTGAGTGTGCGAGTGTAATTCGGACAATTCGGATGACTGGGTATTGAGAAATATTGTGTATGGTCACTGGTGGCGAACAAAATATTCCACTCCAACTTGATAGCGGCTACAGCATTTCGTCTGCACTTTCTAAGAGTACTGAATCCTTAAAGCTCCCACAAACGAATATATTAATTATTGTTTATTTAAAAATAGATAGAAAAAATAGTAGGTTTGCGACTTCCTACTTCGCAAAAAGCGATCAGGAATTTCATTCAAATACATATACATGCCCAGATACAAAGTACCGCCTCTTGCAGCCTTGGGCGCTGTAACGTATTCGTAATGTCGCGCATAGAATATAAAATATCAAACAAACCGCTTTGTTATCTGAACTAAAATGTAGTTTTATTACAATGAGTCAATGCATGAAGATTCAGAACGCGCCCGACTTCCGCGCTCGCCAGCACGTAACACTGACTACAAGAAAACGTGACGTTTGTTATTGTAGACGACCTGATCAGGCCTGGAATTCCTTGTGTACAGTTTGCTCCGCTGTTTTGTTGCAGCATATAGCACTCTTTAACCCTCATCCTTTAAATTTGCCACCGGTAATTCACAAACCGAACCGAACCAAACTCCCCGCCAGTACTTCGCCCCTGGACCTGCGCCCAAGTTGTAACGTGCCACAGGGTATGGTTGTAACGCAGTACGGTACGGTACGGTTCAGTACTACTAGTAACAGTATAATGCTTTAAAATGCCGCAGACCTTTGTATTTGAAGTAAATTTCAGTTTCATCCTGCCACGTGTCAGTTAGTTAGAGGCCTACAGTCAGAGACTTACCGACGAACTTTTAAAATGATGGTACAATGTTCGTGGATCACTTTGGTACGGAACCCTCGGTGTGATAGTGTGACACGCACTTCGCCCGTTTTAATATCGGTCTGAGTTACTCGTAGTCGTGTGCCAACAGTACGTTCTCTGTGGAAACATTCTCACGGACACAAATGTCTATTGATTAATTTATCTGCGCAGTTTACTGTTATTTTGATGTTTTAATCAACTTAATTGCTAAGCGACTAAAGGCTAAAACCCGAAGCAGCACGGAGTTGTCATTTCCACCAGGTGGATGGTCAATAATCGAATATTGACCTCAAAGTGTGATACGAAGTGCTTGACAACCCAGCAGACTAAATATATTTGAAAATAAGTTTACATTGAACTTTACACCTGCGTCAATTGACATTTACTAACAGCGACTTCAGTCGACCGTGTAAGTGATATTTGTATGTACAGTATGTCGTCAGCAGAAAGCCGATATTCATATTTTCCCTTAAAACAAAAGTTTCTCACTCTCTTTATGGAAAAACTTGTACATAAATTGATTGGTGTATTTTTTTTAATTGAAATAGGATAATAGTATATAAGGAGCTTACGCGCCTGATTTTGAGCAGAATCAGAAACTGAAATGACATAAGTTAACCGATAGACACTTGTGTGCGTGAGAATGTTTCCACAGAGCACATACTGTTGGCACACGACTACGAGTAATCAAGAACTATATAAAAACATTTAGTGTCTGCAGTAGATATAACAACAACACATCGTTACGCCAGCTCCCTAATCGGACAGGCAGAGAGAGTCCAAGCGTCGCTACGATCCTTGTCGCCTCCTCATACACAGCTCCCTTCATACGGACTGCACAATAGATGGTCTGATTCCTACAATGCTACGTACAACGCAGCGCGTATGATACATCGACGTGCCGCCAAACTTTTTTAGATAAAGTTCATTTTGAATTTCACGCATAGATGGTTAAAATCTACGTTACCTAGTGAACTTCAAGTGTAACCTGTGGTAGTGAACTTGAAATGTCTTTTGTTCTTGTGTTATGTTGTTCTTCACCACACAGAAACTGACACGTGCTGTTTATGACCCCAGCTGAGTCGTCACTCATAGATTTATGTATTATATATATTAATCACTTTTAAACGACATCTCGATGTTCAATTTAGCACATGGTAAGTCATGTTAACATTCAAAATGCTTCAGCATAGATATTATTTTGTATATTTGACTATTCAATAGTTTTTTTAATCAAAATCTCAAAATTCAAGGTTCGTCTGGGATTCAAAAGTATATTGTTAAAGAACTAATAGATGCTAAGCTAAGTGCAAATTATTTTGCAACAGCTGGTACCCCACGGCACTTGTTTTTGTTGCTGGCCTGTGTTGTGTTATTAAAATATTTTATAGGGACATTCCGAAGCAGTCAATAAACAAAACAATTGTATTCGATGACATAAAACAGTGTGAATGGAGCGCGTTCCCAGCATGGTTCAAGCCTCGTCGTGGCGGCGGGACTCAGTAGCCCGGGGTGATCCGAGACACCTTGGGCGACGAAACTTGAACCGAGGAGGTGGCGGCTATTATTACCCCTCCTATAAGGAGAGGGGACTAAAGAGCAGAACGAGGTGCCGTTCTTTGTACCCCTCTTATAAGAGGGGACAAAAGAGAAAAGTGGCGGCGCTCTTGCGCACGGGGAAAATGGGCGAGGATGGGAACCTCACCCCATTACACTATCCCAAAGTCGGTGGGTTTGTCATGTTGTGCGGGACAACCCCATCTGTGGAGGTGGCGTCGGTCCCTTCGGGGCTGACTTGCCGTCGAGGTGCCCTGATGCTTTGCCAGGGCCAGTGAAGGCGCGTAAATGCGTTTCCCCGCGTCAGAAAAAGGGTATTTGCATAAAAGCATAGTTTTACGCCCGTCTTGCACACACCAAGACTGACATACCGTGATCATATTGGTCGGATACTGTCCGAAGATGGTGTCAATAGTCTTTGCAACTGGCGAGTCTGTTCGAAGAGAGCAATGAGTGTGACGGAAGCAAGGCAGGTATGTAACTATGGTGATGTATGGCATTCCGGTCCCTCTGCCTACCCCACTAGGGAGCTGGCGTGTAGATGTGTTGTTGTTGTTGTAATACAAAACAAATAAAGATATAGTGAAGAAAATTGTTGTAGAACTCTGTTGTTCTTCAGATGACCTTATTGTTGTAGAACTCTGTTGTTCTTCAGATGACCTTATTGTTGTAGAACTCTGTTGTTCTTCAGATGACCTTATTGAAATCACTTTTAAAATTGTTCAAAGTGATCATTTACACAATCTTTTTCCACTGACATTACTTTATCCATACACATTTTTACCAAGTATCCGCATGCTACGTGGTACTCGTTAAAAATGTATGTACAAAATTATATTCTAATTTCTTATGGATCCAGTTGATCTATCACACAATCGGCGTTCGCCTGTATCGTGTTGCTAATAAATAAAATGAGCATGGCACCTAGCCTCTCAAGAGACTTTTAATGTATTGCAAAGATTATGGAAGTGCGGCGCGCCGCAGGCGGTGTGGCTGTTGAACTGTATATAAACGAAAATATTACATATTCGATATATAATCTTTGTTTGTATATCAGGGAGCTAACTGTAAATCTCACGGCGTTATGCTTCTGTACGAACGAGCTTGGCAACAATCTGCAGACTGGATTGAAATTATAACGAGACAAGTATAGTGACCGTTCAGGAAGAAGTTTAAATCAGAGATTATATTTTCAAGAAGTTTGTGTTTAGTGTCGAAATGCGTTCTTCTGATAAATTTGACCATATGGAAAGGTAAGTTAAGGTCACACCAGGAGATGAGCCTCCTAGGCTGTGACATTTTAAGCTGTTCAATAATCATTTAATTTGCTTCGCTGGTTCTTCTCAGGTCTGGGCTAGGATTGGAACCGGTTTCGGGTATAGTTGACTTTTAACTAAATTCTTGAACAAAGTGTTTGAATTTCTGGACGATTATTGTAAGAGAACTAAATCATTTTGGTGTGTCAAGGACGTACCAACGTTTGTCGCTGACTCGTGAAAGTATATAGTTTTATTTGTCTTTTGCGTTTTCGTGAGCAAGTTTAACTGTAAACTACCATCCAAATAACAAACATGTACTGCACAAAATTGGAATAAAATGGCCGTAGCAGATGGACAGATGAACATGACATAATAGTTAGTTAGTTTTTGCTACAGAAAGTAAAGTTCAATGACAAAATAATGTAAATGACAGATCGAAGTTTTATTGATGTGTGTAATGTAATACAACCGTGATGTTAGATAGTCTGGCGGCTTGTGAGCCCGCGACTCTTGACACCGCTACTAGTTCAGTAGGGATTTGGTGATCATTCCTTATTATTCTTTCCTTTTTTCGATGTTTAATATGTGCTAGAGACGTGGGGAAATAACACTGCCTCTTCCACAGGAAGAGAGCAGGCAGGGGACCAAGCCTGGTGCTACCAAAAACTACTATTATTACTGTTAAGTTTTACCCTAACCATCCGGATACATCTCCACCCATCAGCGGGAAAGACTTCTGACCACATTTCACGAATTGAACATCCTATAACAGTGTTGGTCTACAGTCTACATAATACATGCCACAATGTCACATAGCCCACACGGTGCATCGAGTATATTTATCAACGCCAGCTAGTTGACATGAGGTTGTTATACGAAATTTGTACCCTAGTTATACAAAGCTTATATAAAATTGCAACTGAACGAGGCTTTCATGAAGTACGAAGTAACCATTATATCAATTTTGGAGGCGGTTCAAGTAACATTCTGTCCAGTTTTGTCGCTGAGTGTTTTGAATGTCTAATCCATCTGACTTGCCGAGGCATCATAATAGATATTACTCATGGGTAAAAAGAACCTTCTCGTTTTATTGATATAGAGACTATTCTAGAAAAATTACTTAGGCGGATCATATAGTCGTTTAATTACCATCTAGCCTTGTCACATGTCCTATTGCGCAGTTCTGTACCATTAAAGCAACGTCGAACGATGTAATAACAAACAGGTCATCAGCACTCGGCAGTAAAGTGATGTCGTTGTTACAGTGTATGAGCAGGCCGAGGCGCGGGCGGCGAGGATCGGCGCCGCGGAGCAGCAGGCGCAGGCCAAGGCGGCGCAATTTGTACCCGAGGATGATGAGGTACCCAACTCTTGTACATATAATTACACGGGCGGCCAAGAAACGTTACCAGCGCGATAACCAGCCGTGTACCAGAATCTTTACGTCGTGAATTATCTTACGCACGGATCAGGGTACTTACTTACGTAGTGCCTACGCGCCAAGTAAACATTGATGTCATGACTGCAATGTACCAATACGCGCAATGATAATCGTAGATCAGTGAACATCAAAACGTCATAATTAACTACTACATATTAGCGTAGTTGTAAGAAGGATGAGACAATCTCATTTATGTACTCTAAATCTCTACTTATAAGTAGAGATTTAGAATCTTCGGTCTGAATAAATTACAAAACATGTTCCAGATCAAAAGCAATATATTTATCTAATATAAAATTGAAAGAATTTAATCGGGGCTTTACCGGGTAATCCACGATACGGAGCTGACATACAATAAACATTTGAAGTATATTGTCAACTAGCCTAGTCTGTCTCGGTTTCAAGTGATATTTCACGAAATATGGCAAAAAATCATTGATTGACAAAAATATATAAAATTATAAATTTATGGTAATGATGATTCAATGTCATGGTAATGACAATAAATTAAATTTATGACAGAACAAAGTCTGTCCAAATAGCTTTTTGTCGTTGTCACAAAAAAAACCCTCATTGAAATGAGTCTTTTTTAGATGCATTAAATAAATTTTGTCAACTTACCAGCCTCGTTCAAGCTTTACTACTGATCTAGCATTCCTGTCCGACTCACAACTTTTCTAGCAATTGTCGACCAATATTATTTTACTCCAAAACAAATTTTGTATGGAACTTATTTTCAAATAAAACATTTACGACTGCATACAAAATATTCTGATCAATTGATGATTTTTACCCATTTTTTTTTTGTTGACGCGGGGAAGCGAAATTACGTGCTTTTACCAGTCCTGGGTGGGGTCCAGTGATGTGACAGGCTCGCGGCACATTATAGTGCCGAGTACCCACACAAACCACCGCGAGTGCCATCCGTGCCTATTTTGATGAGGTGACACCCAAGGTGTGAGGTGATTGAACAACATATCATCAGGGCACCTCGACGCAATGGTGTGAGGTTCCCATCCTCGCCCCTTGCCCCGTGCGCAAAAACACAGCCTCCTTTTGCTCTTTCTTATAAAAGGGTTACAAAGAACAACCACCTCCTCAGTTCAATTGGCTTCTACCGAGGTGTCTCGGATCACCTCAGGCTACTGAGCCCCACCGCCACGACAAGGCTTGAACCATAGGGGGTAGAATTTCTACCTTAGGTCAGCGAATCCGTCTCTCACTTGGCGGTTTTTCATATCTGCGATGACTCCGAAGGCCAAACTCAAAAACTATTAGATAGAATCCTACACCTACTACTCCTTACGTTGACAATCCTACATACCATAGATATCAAATTCAGTATTTGATGACCGGCTGGCTCAGGTGGCAACGTGGCGGTTAGGCCGCGTGTTGCGGCAGAGGTCGCGGGTCGAATCCCGCCTAGGTTATGGATGTTTACATATGTATTTCATAATAAAAATCTTAAACATATAAAATTTCTTAAATTTATAAAAAATGTTATTATACTAAGTTTATGCGAAAAAGCTGCAAAACTTCTGTAACGTCGGTCGGTCTAGTTAAATAATTAAATAAACCGCGATAAAATCCGTAAATGTAGTTTTATTCTAAATATATATATATATATTGTCCGTTGTGTGGTGCCCGTAACACAAGCCCTTACGATACTTAGCACGGGGCTAGGCTAACGTGGTGTGATAAGTCCACAGATGTTATTGTTATTATTATAGTATGTTTTTAAATGGCAGTGCCGCTTCATACAGTTGTGATGAATTAAATCGTGCCTTTGAAATAAAATCACCACATTACGAATATTTTTTAGTTTATTTTATTTTTTTAATTACAAAATCCACAGACCTTAAGGCTAACTACAATGTTGTTACTTAATTATTAAACAAACGTCCAATTACGGATTTACTATATGCTAATAAGATGGAGTGGAGGAGAGTATGGTGTACTTGAAAGATTGATAAAAAGAGGTAGTAATTGACAGCCGCCGCCGGCGGTTACTTCCTCTTGCGGTGGTGGACGCCAGCATGCGCAATGTACATAGATGTGCTTGCTTGGGATCACTTGTCTTGCTTCCTTTTAGACTGTACAGCGCGTGTTTGTGTGCGGTACAGCCGATCATGAGTTATATATACCGTGGCGTCAGCGTGCTGCGGTTGACGACGAATCTCACACTTCCATACGGATTTGATGCCTCTTTCAAGAAATTTTAAAAGCAGCAAGTCAATTCTGTACATGTGCTTAATTGCGGAATATTTTATTTTCCTTCTTATAGTTAGTTGGTTTTCGCTTTAGAGTTGTAAATTTCCAGTAGAAAGACGGGATAAAAAAGTGTCCCAGTATCCTAAGTAGTATTATAAATGCGAGTCTTTGAAAGTATGTTTGTTATTCATTTTCGCAGAAATTACTAAATAGATTGAGTTGAAATCTGGGCACGGATAAATGTTACCATCTGGAATAACACGACATTAATTTTATTATGAAAAAAAACAATGATTCCCATGGAAATAGATCGTAGGCATAAGGAACCGTACAGCTATTTTAAAGAATATTATTATTACAAAAAATAATAGTATTTTCTACAGAAGTTTGTTGATTCCAATTATGGGCGACGGATCAATGTAGCTAACGTGAGGCGAATCTAAAATCCAATTCAGTCTACCATCGACCTTGCCGTTGTGGGTGTCCTCGTTCCGTAAATTAACTATTTTCGTCAAATCTAAACTCTCAGTGTTAGTACAGTCTAGACTCAAATCAAATGCATTAGATTTTTTATTGCTCGCTTCGGAACCTTGCGTAAGGAAACGACATCGCGGTTTATAATCTTCAAAACAAAAAAGTGTTACTAGGGGTTTTCGATTGCTAACAACAGTTTTTTTACTGCTCTGTTTTCGGAAGCAGCTTCATGGGTTACTATAGGACACATCGGGCGACGGTCTAGGTGAGATTGTGGTCGATAGGGGAACAGACCCCTCTCCTTCCCCGCAGATGGGGAGGTTACATCCAGATAGTTACTTAAAATTTGTTAAAGTAACTTTGCGTTTATGCTATGTTCTGCGCAGTTAAAGGCTACTATAGCCGAAATTTGGCAACGACGAATATTGACTTATCACAGACTAATTATTTCTGCACGACTCGGTAGGCACGTGATTAGGATATTGTGTAAGAAATACATCACCGTAACCGTACACGGTCCAATCCAGAAAACTAGGTGTGTAGAGCTCTGTATGCAAAAACGTCTATGTTACAGGTTATTCTATTCTATAAGATTCCATAAAAGGAGTTCACATGGGGTTGAAGAGACTATATAGAGGTTTAGTTAGACTTTCAGATACATTTATTCAGTTGGTCCTTCCACATTCACAATGCAGAACAAAGTTTTTATATGCGACAGTTTGTGACACTGGTTAGCAATACAGTTTTTAATTAGGGTTAGTATAAAGTGAGGTTATGAAGTCTTATCTGGGTACTTCCCGGACAACTGTCCGAGACTCTCGGCTACAACTTGGATGATGGTCCTATATATTATTGTTCCATAACCACTAATTTTCAGGGATTTTCCTTCATTCCTTATATTCAATATTTGAAGAATATAGTGCTATTAGATCTTTGTATTACATCTCGATTTAATAAACAAAAAAAGGAGTAGAGATTTGAAAGGGAACACACAATCTATAAGATTTCGTCCCATTCTCTTGGCTCTATGAGCCAACCAAAATCAGGCAATATATATACTCAGTTATAATTAAATGGAATTTAACAACCAACTTTCAAACGGTTCATATACTATTCAAACTGAAACATTGATACGGTCTATCAAATTAATAGCCATACAGATCATGTAAATAACTATATCAAAATGCACACTTAAGAGAATTAAGAAATTTTAACATTAAAACACAAGATATGAAATATGACAAGAAATCATGAACGCAACCTTTTATATGAATTATTAATTCGTGCATTGTGACACGAATATGCAGGTTCCCGGCGAAAAATAAAAAACTAATTAATTATCATTTGGCGATGGCTGATAGCGTCAACCATCCCAAATATATCCGACCTCAACATCGCCAAAAGAAAAAAGGGTGACATTTCTTACAGTCAAAGATGACAGATATACTTTTTTATAAAATATTTATGTAGCAGAAATATAATTATTCAAGCTGAAGATTCGGCTTTGTCGTGTATGAGAAGACTCTGAGCATGGCTTTACAAATTAACTAGTAGGGTATGGGTCTATTGTTTGTAAATGCAAAAAGTAGAGGCGAATAGGCATTTCATCGACGATTCACGTCATTTCCATCAGACGAGATTGCGGTGAAACATATTTTGACATAAAAAAGAACAAAATACAGACAAGTACGTATAATAAGATGGTTTTTATTTCTCTATACTAAATTAGCTGAATCCGGCTTTGCTTTGCTGCGATGTCACGTCAGTAAAGTAATTGATGGTAAATATTATTTGGTTTCAATTACGTTAACGTATTCGAAATGCGTAGAAGACAGCAAAAACATAGATTTTTACATAATGTACAGGCACACACACAGTGCCGACTGCCTACGTGTGGGTGAAGTAGTTATTCGTAGTGATTTCGCAATGAGAGTAGTATGAATTTCGCGTCACATTGAAATCCGAGCGCATCGCGTGTCGACTCTTAACATCACTTTCTATGAGGCGTGCAAATACAATAGGGCTAACAATTGCCAAAAATCTTAAAATATTATATTTTACTCATTAAGGAAGTGGAAGAGTGCCATTGGTACTGCGGGTAATTTTTTCCGGAAGCATTAAATTGTGCGCACTGGTAGCTTTTGGTCTAGGCCTGATGAGGTGCAAATTAGTATCCACAGAAACCGACGCGAGAGCCATTAGTGCCACCTCTGGTTGGTGGTCAGGAGGCGCTTTTGCGCACAGGGCGAGGTGCCAAGTGCGCAAAAGCGCCTCCTCCTGTTTGTCCCCTTTTCTTATAAATGGGGTAAAAAAAAGGGCTCTTTTTACCTGTTTTTGAGCCCCCCTCCTATAAGAGGGTTGCAAAGAGCATCCCCCTGGTTCAATTGGCTTCGCCTGGGTTCACTCCAGGCTACTGAGCCCCGCCGCCACGACGAGGCTTGAACCATGGTGCGGGTAGCACGAAACCCTGTAACAATACTATATAGCTACGCCGTACATACATTGTAGGCTATAGTATCAAATACTATGTCATAGTAGTTTAGTTGTTGCAAGGAAACGTCATAATGTCTCCAGGACACCACAAAAGTTTTATCACAATCCGATCATTGGTTTCCGAATCCATGAAGAACACACAAATGTCGATTATTTATAGATATTAAATGCAGGGATCAATCAAGCACATGAGTAAAGTACTCGAAGTGTACAAGCCTGTGACCTGCGGCCTTTGCCGCAGTCCCCGCGCTTCACAGACGCATGCTAAACGTGCGAAAGTCTTCGCATAATATTGTTTTGATTATACGTACACAACTAATTGGTCTAATTACGATTCGCTATCTGAACTCTCCACATAATTATTGTACGGCAAAATCATGTTGGGTTTGCGTTTGTGAGTAGCTAGTTGCACATTAGAGGGGAGGAGGAAAGGAGTGCCATCCTCCAGAACAAAGGAGGGCAACGCGTCTGCATAACAATGCAATGCAAAAGCTGATGTCTATGGACGTCGGCAGTCGTCAAAAAGCGCCGACTGCTCGTAATTTTATTTTTGGCACTTGTATTATTATTTGGTTTCTACTTGGTACTGATCGTCAGAACGATCAAATTCTTGATTTGTGTTAATTGTACAATTCGATCAGCGTGAAAAATAGGTATTCGCTCAACTGTGGCTACCGTTATACCGTATATACCGTTGGTGCTACTGTACATGAAGAGGCTCACTGATAAGATTGGCGACATCTTTGCAAGTGCTTCTGTTAAAACTTTCTTCAAGCCAAAAAAGATAAGTCAGTTCTTACCACCGGTAAAGCCTCAGATCCCCCTACAGGATGCAGGAGTATACAAACTCGATTGCGACTGCGGGGTTTCATACATAGGTCAAACAAAGAGATCAATAAGAACACGCGTTAAAGAACATATTGCAGAAGTTAAACATCGTCGTTCTACTAAATCTCCAGTTTATCAACATGTACAAGAAAACGCCCGCCATTATACTAGATTTCACAAACCCCAAATCCTCGCGAAAGAGTCTCGATTCCGTCCAAGGATGATTCGTGAGGCGATTGAAATTAGAAAGCATCCAAATTTTAACAGAGAGGATGGTTGGGTCTTGCCATCTGCTCGGGATCCGGTGATAAATATAATTAAGTCAAAAACAAAAAATGACTCATCACAGGTGCAAGATACAATAAGCTCGTTTTGTGTGAATCGGACAAATAATTGTTAACGACTCTGCTGCATGTAAATACTCAACCAGGCGACTAAAATCTTCAATCTGCCCGTGACCATGACAGCCGAAAGGTTTTCGAAACGTCTGGATATAGAAACTTGAGGGATCAAGACAGAATTTTCGTTTGGTGAAGAAATTGCTGCTTCCGGGAAGCAGTCCTAACATCATTTTCAGCTCTTAATTTTCGTTCCTTTTCATCTTATTTATATATCTCTTTATTTATTTATTTAAACATAGATTAATTTTTTTAACAACTTATTAACTATAATTATGAAGTTCGTAGTAGATATCTGTATATATATTAAAGTAATTGTAATTGTACTTATATTACAATATATATTTAAATATATTCATATATA
>JAFELO010000102.1:1447036-1470463 GCA_017140195.1 Eumaeus atala | reverse complement strand
TGAAACAGGACTTTTCTCTCTGAGCGTGCCTGAACGCTTTCCCTTTATTTCATCCATTGATTGCACGGACGTGTGAACACGCCCGTTATCTTGATGAAACAGGACTTTTCTCTCTGAGCGTGCCTGAACGCTTTTCCTTTATTTCATCCATTGATTGCACGGACGTGTGAACACGCCCGTTATCTTGATGAAACAGGACTTTTCTCTCTGAGCGTGCCTGAACGCTTTTCTTTTATTTCGTAAACCACATAGTAAGACAGTAGTGATCAGAGTTCGTAGTCTGACTCCTTTCAAGATATCCAATCATAATCACACCCTTCGAGACCCAGAATACTGAAGCCATTACCTTATTTGCCGATTAAATCGCCTTAGCCTTTTCAAAGGGCGATGAACCAGGTCTTCTCTGGGTCGATTGTTGCTTTGTTTCTGGTGTACAGTAATGAAACCATGTTTCGCTCATTGTAACAAACCGATTCAAAAAATCATCTGCATCTGCTTCAAATGACTCCAGTAACGTGAGATAATCAATCGCGTCCTTTAGGATGTTCAACTGAAAGCAGTCGCGGAACCCACCTCGCAGACACCTTGTGGAAAACCAATTCGTGGACTATGAAGTTTTGTGTTCGTTCACAAGAGATGTCTATAATCTCGGCTATCTCTCTAATTTTTAATCTGCGATCTCCTATAATTAAATCAAGTATTCTTTTAACATTTTCGTCAGTAGTGGACGTCGAAGGCAGAGCGGGGTTCATCTTTAACACTCTCTCTACCACGCTTTAATTCTGCTATCCATTTTTTGACGGATGAATAATACAGAACAGAATCTAAAGTACTGGTCATATCATCATGGATGACTTTCGGTGACAGCCCCTTCTTATGGAGGTACTTAATGACAGCGCGCTGCTCGGTTTGCTCGGTGCTTACCCGGGTGGTGCCTCTCGCTCACTTGATACCGACGTAAAGTGACTCCAACGATGTCGCCTTTCGTACGATTTGTAAGTAGCCGGTGGCCCATTGGGGGAGGGAGGTGAAGAGTAGGGCAAAGCATCTGCATAATTGTCCTGATGTTTATTGGCGTTGATAGTCGATGAAAAGCTCCGATGGCTCGTTTGTCGTCCGTCCCCCCCCATATAATAGTAAATAAGAAAACCCAAATTTCAATAGGGAGGGATGGCTGCGTGCTGCTGTCTGCGTGGAACCCAGTGGTAAACACAACCACATATAAACTCCGAAAGACGGAGTGAGTGTTCTCTGTGTAAAGGAGAATATGTAAATATGTTCCGGCACTTGTAATAACTTACGTGGCGCCAGGACACCTGTCATCACAGTTGAATCTGCTAGTTAAATAAACCTCCGAAAAAAAGCCGTAAAGATGATTTAATCGTAATAACATTTATTGATATAATGTTAAAGATATAGTTGTAAAGGTAGATATAGAATACTATATGGTACAGTAAATGCGTTCGGTTGTTATGTGCATATTGTCATTATCTCTATTAAATTTGTAACGTGGCGTTCACATTGAACAATTGAAGCGGACAATGTGTGTAACACATTACAAATAGGCGTAATAGCACTTGAATAAATATACAAACTTTATATTATTTACAGGAAGAGGTAGTGCCCTGCTGCACAAGAGGAGGTAGTGCCTTACATTGTGCATGACATTACATTCTCAACGCAACGCAACGGAATTGGGCCGGCACGATTTAATACCAGCGTAAAGTGACAGAGTCGCAGTGGCGTTTCGTGCCGTTTGTGAGTAGCCGGTGGCCCATTTGGGGGATGATAGGAGGGCAACGCCTACGAATGGCGTCGGTAGTCTTCAAAAGACTCCGATTGCCGATTTCTCGTTTGTCCCCTTATGCTATTCAAATATGTATACATTTTCCACAATTATTCATTTTACAATTATACTTTAGGACTGTTTTCGACTTATCGTCATCAGGCACTTCAAGTGTTAACATGAATTTCCACCAAGAAGTGACAATACATTCGATCAACTATAAACGTAATGGAATGTATTTTAGTATGAATTGCATTAATACTAAATGTTTTATGTATAGTTTCAGCGGAAAACGAAAATAATAATCTATGGTACGCAGCATTGTTCTGAACACGGTGTTTATATTTCAGAGAACTACGTGATGAGCGTATTTGACAGAACAAAAACCCAGCCAAGAACTAGTCTGTCTCTGCTAGGAAGTGGCATACGGACGTACATGACGAAGTCATAAGGGTTCCTTTCTTTGCCATTTGGCTACGGAACCCTAAAATGCTACTATTAGAGACGTCACGAATGTCAACCGTGTTGTGCTTGTCGTCAGTTCCGCGGGGACGGATTTAGCGTGCTCATACG
The DNA here is from genome assembly GCA_017140195.1 of Eumaeus atala. Classification (NCBI taxonomy): domain Eukaryota; kingdom Metazoa; phylum Arthropoda; class Insecta; order Lepidoptera; family Lycaenidae; genus Eumaeus; species Eumaeus atala. Next base: position 1,468,104 of record JAFELO010000102.1, on the reverse strand, counting down.
TCACTTGTTGTGCGTGGGCGCATCTTGGGAGACTTGTAGTGGCTCATGCGAATGCAATGTGGCCCATTCGTATCCACTGTGTCGTTGTTAGCTTACTGCAGGCACGGGTTTCAAACTAACCTGCATCCCTAGGAAGTAGCCGTGCCATTAATTTATTTTTGTGTATAGCACAACCCGTGGGCTAGCGCGGTAGACGAAGTTGCGTACCACACACACAATTATAATAAAATAATTTTATTTATAAATCTTTTTTCCTCGTGTAGTAGGCACTTGTACACAACAAATATTTAACGTTATTTAGACATAGATGCTTTAAAGATAGACATACATAATATAGAAATCAACCATACAAATCGATAATGTCTTTAGAGTGTGTAAAAGCATTGAGAACATGAGTTAAGGATCCTTGTCCTGACGTCGTTAATGGATACAAGATGAAGCCACGAGCTTCAAATGCTACAGTTATTGGCTATTTTTACATGTTGAAGTACATATTGCGTACGTCCATGTGATTACTTTGCGCGGCAAAGGTCTGGTCTAGGCTCCAGTGAATCCGGTTTGAGCCGGTGCAGACACTCGGGTCGCATTCACTAGCCTCCGAGTAGGCAGTTTTTATTCACTTTACGTTTCGATTGTGATAATGTAAATTCAGGCAAGAAAATAAATTATTGATTTGGATGAGACACATTAGAAGAATAAATGAATAAATGATTCTTTATTGTGGACACAAATGCACACTTAGACAAAAGTATTTATTTTACTTTTCACATAAACAGTTTAAACCCAAAGCAATTATTATAACATATTGATTATGTTGACATAGCTATTTACAATAGTCCCACACCATGAGGTTATCGATAACACTTTCCATTTTTCAGTCACTGAGTTTGCGAAATTGCAAGTTGTGAACCCGCTCCCGAGCTCACCATGCAGTTTACACGCACCAACAGATATCGTCATAACAACGCTGACGGTTTTGTTCTTTTACATGTGATTATAATTCATTAAAATATGGCCATAGGCTATTTCACATCATCGTCTCTTCAGTAAGTCGACAAGTGACACATAGATATAACACTGACCTGGAGTTTCGCCGCTACGAGTGAGCGTAGCGTCCTGTGTCCTATGCTACGCGGAATACATTACTTACTTTGACGGTATTCCTATAGAATAGTAACGTAATATCTGAGGACTTGTCACACCACGTCAGCCTAGTCCTGTGGTAAGTGCCGTAAGGACTTGTGTTACAGGTACTAGACAACGGAAATATAATTACAATTTTATAAATTTAAGAAATGTAATATATTTTTAAGATTTTTATTATGGAAATACATACAATACATATATAAACATCCATAACCTAGGCGGGATTCGAATCCTTCACGTCCGGCGTAACACGCGGACAAACCGCTACATTACCAACTTAGCCAGCCGGTCGTCACATATAAAAACATTATACAAAGATACATACTTATAACATTAGATGTCACAGACGCGATTCAACAACATTATAGAAAGATACATACTTGTAACACTAGATGTCACAGACGCGATTCCACAACATTATACAAAGATACATACTTGTAACATTAGCATGTCACAGACGCGATTCCACAACATTATACAAAGATACATACTTGTAACATTAGCATGTCACAGACGCGATTCTACAACATTATACAAAGATACATACTTGTAACATTAGCATGTCACAGACGCGATTCCACAACATTATACAAAGATACATACTTGTAACATTAGATGTCACAGACGCGATTCCACAACATTATACAAAGATACATACTTGTAACATTAGCATGTCACAGACGCGATTCCACAACATTTTCCAGTTTCACTCAAAAGTATGATGTATGTTCCAGGGCGAGGCAGCGGAGTGCCCGCTGTGCCTGTCCGGCTTCAGCGGCGGCGCGCTGGTGCGGCTGGCGTGGTGCGCGCACCGCTGCTGCGAGCCGTGCCTGCGGCAGTACCTCGCCATCGAGATCTACGAGGCGCGCGTGCCCGTCAACTGCCCCGTGTGCCACGAGAGCATGCATCCCGCAGGTCAGTCCACGCCTGCAGACACGCAGCGAACGGACTTCTGAGGAAAAAGCTTGTGACATGGACCAAAGCTCATACTAATCACCTAACTCATTCGCACTATTACAACAATTTTAGGAAGAGGTAGTGCCATGCATGGCGATAGGATAGGAGGGCAACGCATCTGCGTAACAATCATGCGCATATCCATGGGCATCGGTAATCATGAAAAGGCTCCGAATGCTCGTTTGCCATCGTATAATATAAAAAAAACAAGAGCTGCATATATATCTGTGCAATAAACTAATAAGCTTTACGGCGCTGAGAAACATTTCCAAGAGTGTTTCGATAAGTAAACGACCTATAAATATTGCATTGAGTACAAAATGTTGACGCGTCCTTAGATTACTGAGAACGCAGACTACCGTAAAAATTAATAATTTTGTTTCATCATCATGATCAGCGACTCTCCAAAGGAAATAGATTTCAGTTCAAATTACAAGGAATTCGCTCTTGTGTGGTAGTGGTAGTCGAAGCGTGAAGTAATTTTTAGGGAAACGGTCAATTTGCTACATAGCGGCAATGTTCAATTTTCTTTATTTTATAATAATTCAATTTTCTTTATATATATATTCTCATATATTCCCTCAATGCTACTTCTCTGCGCTGATACCCTAGTATCGGCTGACTATTTCGTATAAATGAGAGGAGATAGACAAAAAAAATGTGGTGGACCACATATGCACCTTATCATCTTCCCGATTTATGTTTGCCACTGGGGAAAGTCCGATGTTGGTTATCAGTCATGTGGGTCACGTTCACGTAGCTCTTTGTAATCTGCAGTAGAAGCAAAGGTCATGTGACTCGTCCCACACTGCAGCCGCGCCGGTGTACAGAAACGATCGCCGGCCTCAGCTGCAGACGTTTTCACATTTGTGCGAACCCATAGCTCACACCAATTAATACAAATCAAATACAAAAATGTATTAATACAATCATAAAAATAAACAATAAAATATGCACATAAACTTGTGTATGTTATTATTGCTTTAACTTAGAAGTTTGATTTTTTTTTTCAGAGCTTTAAGACGTTGAAGACCCTAGTGCTCTGCGTAAATTTCAGCTTGATCCTCCACAAATTTCAAAGACAAATGACAAACGTACAGACATACTTTGAGAACAAAGAGATCCTATAAAGTTTCATTAAAAGGTCCATTTTATATACGCCTAAGGTACGAATGTGATGGTTCTATGTTCATTTAGTTTTCACAGTAGATGCTGATGATGATAATAGATTTTATGAAGAGCTAAGATGTCATTGGGTTTTACTAGTGCCGACTGCCGTCAAACCCGCGTAACACATTTTTTTAATAATATCAAGTGTTCTTGTGATTTCTCTGAGGTTTTCCTGCTCGATTCCATAGCAACCCATTTCCAGAAATAGAAGTCCGATCTAGGGATTTACTTGCTAATGGTGCGTGGATTAGCTCGAGAGACTTCGCCGCTCTACACGATATACAAATTATCAGAAAGTTTGTGTACCGTGTAGGACGGCGAAGGAGCTGTTGAGGAGTACCTATGCTCTTCTAATCTTGTTTTATGTTTTCTTTTAATCTTGGAATTAAGTATGTGAAAGCAGATCGGATTTGGTCTGATTTAATCTTCGACTCTTGAGATTACCTTAAAACTCAGCGAATTTGGTCATTTTATTTTTGGACATTACCTTTAAACTAAGCAAGTTTGACCGGCCCTTTATATGAGATTATCGTAAAAATGAGCCAGTTGGCCGGCCCATTTTATGAGATTATCGTAAAAATGAGCCAGTGTGGCCGGCCCATTTTATGAGATTATCGTAGAAATGAGCCAGTTCGACCGACCAATTTTATGAGATTATCGTAAAAATGAGGCCAGTCGGCCGGCCCATTTTATGAGGTAACCTCAAAACGAAAATTGTAGCAAAAATATTTTGTTGCTTAATTTTACAATATACACCTACTGTTCAGTAAAACGGGTTGTGTAACTACTATTGTGCCTTCTCCTGGATCTGTGTGCATTTGTAATCCAGGTCGGCAGTAAGAACCTATTACTGCTCACATAATTTAGTAAGTTCACCGCGAGCATGTGCGTGTGTAAATGTTCGCATTACTTGTGATTATTTGACATATTAATTGTGATTATGAATTTAAAGACAATTATTTTAATATAGAAATCAGGCCTAAAACAGTGCTTAAAAATCAAGTCGAGTAAATTATTTTTGATTGTAAAATAGATAATAATAATGAATATTGATGAAGCACGTTAACCTAGACCCGGAATGAGCTCGCGTGAACTTGGCTCACATGGACATAGTTCCACGCCTGTGTCCCATGCGGGTACGCTCACACCACAGATAATTCAGAACGGTCCTCATTCCTGACCCTGTGGCGTGGCTGGCGTGTGTGAACACAGCTCACAGCGACAGAAGTGAGGGGCGTGAGTCACGCGACCGTACATTCATTATGTGCAATGATACCTCAACCATTAGATTGTCTAAAGAATACAGCCTCGCTGATGCGATTTCGCACGCGTCGATACGCTGACGAACTTCATTCGCCTCCAAATGTCATGCATTTCCTAGCTAGAGCGATACTGTATTGCAGCTGAAGTTCGCCGGCACGCCTTTCGCTACCTTCCCATATCGTTCATAAGTTTTCGTTGGCCTATTAGAGGGGAGGAGAGTAGGAGGGCAACACGTTTGTATAACAATTATGTGGGTATCGGTAGCCAGGAAGATTTTGATGGCGCATTTACCTCCAAATAGCTGTTCCTACTAATTGACAGACGATATTTACATTCACTTGTGTGCTGTTCGACAGATGTCAGGCGCATAGTTGACAACGCGGCGCTGTACGACAAGTACGAGGAGTTCTCCGTCCGGCGAGCGCTGGCCGCCGACCCCGACACGAGGTGGTGCCCCGCACCGGACTGCAGGTGATCCACTACAACCAGCCGACAGCAACAGTTGCGCCACGAGCTACGAGCTCTGTTCTTGCATGCACTGATCCTTGTCTGCCATACGTCCGGTGTTCCTTGAATTTGGTGTGCACGGCCATGTCCGGATCGGATGTTTAATTATAAGCGGGAATGTCGCATAGTTATTTTTAAAGAGAATTTTAATTAACAGAACTTAAGAACGTCCGGGAGTTCTGAAGATTTATCAGTCATATTTAAGTATTTCTTCGGTTAATCTAGGAGATGAGTGATGTCAGACCTAAACTCCTAACCATGAACAACCTGTGGACTATGGAGAAGTCACACCTCAGCCGCTTGCACAGCACATTCGTCAACGTTGCTATGCAAAACCTATTCTTTACATACTTTATATGAGATGCAAGAAAGTGTAGAGATACTATAAAGAAAAGAAAAAATGAGCCCAGTTATTCAGTACACACAGATATATCGCGACCCAGAACGTTGTGGGGATTGAAAATTAGTTTTTAAGCTGATGTCAGGTCGAGAAGTAATTAAAACATACATCATTTGCCGTGTACATGAAGCGAGCAACTAAACCTAACATGGGCCGAGATACAACTGCCATCGTTCCTTTAATTGACAATTGAATCATCCTCCTTTATCGAGTCTTCTCGGTAATGGCTTGAGTTGCGGAGTGCAGCACACGCATGATACAACGGAAATACCCATCTGTATACTAGTTGTTATGAGAGCTAAACGAACTTTGCCGACCTTCATCTCGATAAAATAAAATAGAAAGATCGGAATAGCGGTAATTGTTTCGAGACATTTAATTACACAGATGTGTTTGGCACGTAGGCGATGGAATGTGCTCAAAAGTCTATGGGAGCGTGTTACAACAACCCTAATAAGGAAATTGTAGTCTACACAGATAGCGTACATACAGACTGAAAAGCGCGTGATTTTGAGGAGCTTTTCCGTTCGCTTTACGTCCTTTAATGATAAAACACATAACAATAATGGAATGTATGTTTTATTCAACTGCTAACAATAAAATAAATCATTGAAATCCATGACAACTGTTAATTGTTACTTCATTATGAAGGTCCATAAACTGTGGTGCATGTTAAATTGCAAGTTAACACAATACCATACGTCCACTCCCTTTTGTTTGATGTTGCATACATACATAACATAATACGGATATTAGTTAGTCTCCGCTAATACCTATTTTTTTCTAAATAGGAAGAAAAGCACATATGAAAGTTTTATCTATGAGTATGTAATGTGTCCGTCGTAAAAGTTGAGGTACGAGGGTGGATCTAAAAGTTCTAAGCCCGACCAAGAAAATGAAAGAAAAGTGGATCTAAATTTATTTTTATTTTTCGACAGTCTCCATCTAGTTCAACACACTTCTTCCACCTGACCTGGAACTTGTTTATCCCCTCGAAAAAAAAGATTCCAGAAGGTCGGCGAAATAATCGTTTACTGCGACTCATCCTCATCTTTGGTCGAAAATTTCGAGCCACCCAAATGTTTTTTTTTAATTTGGAAATAAATGATAATCCGAGGGGGCTAAATCCGGCGAATAAGGTGGGTGGGGCAGCAATTCGTAGCCACAATCATGGATTACAGATATTGTTTCAACCGAAGTGTGAACACGTGCATTGTCTTGATGAAACAAAATTTTCTTACGCAATATTCCCGGCCTTTTTTCTTTTATTTCTTCCCGGAGTCTTCGTAAAAGTTTACAATAATAACTAGAATTTATAGTTTGACCTTTCGGTAAATAATCTACAAAAATAATGCCCTTCGCATCCCAAAAAACAGAACCCATCACTTTGTTAGTCGACAAAATGACCTTAGCCTTTTTCGGTGTAGGAGAGTCTGATTTTTTTACCGTTTGGATTGTTGCTTTGATTCAAGCGTATGGTGGTGAACTCAGCTTTCATCCATGGTTACAAATCTAGACAAAAAGTCCTCGGGATCAGTCTCAAAAAGTTCCAAATAGTCTCGCGAAATTGTGTATCGAAGTCGTTTTTGTTCAGCTGAAAGCAACCTCGGGACCCAGCGAGCAGAAACCTTATGGAACCCCAACTCTTCCGTTATAATGTGTTGCACCCGGCCATAACTAATGTTTGTTATCTCAGCTATCTTACCAATGGTCAAACGTCGGTCACCCAGTACGAGATCACAAATTTTATCGATGTTTTCTTTCGTGGTAGAGGATGTAGGCCTTCCATTCCTAAGATCATCTTTAATGCTCTCACGACCGCGCTTAAACTCAGCTACCCACTTCTTGATACTGGAATACGATGGAGCAGACTCCCCCAAAGTGCTCACCATATCTTGATGGATGTCTTTTGGTGGTAGGCCTTTTTTATTGAGGTATTTATTGCGTCAGATTGCTTCAAACAAATAATCTCAGAAAGTTTATATTGTGCAGTATCGGAATGAAACTGCGCACAATAAATCAATATGACACATACTAATATGACGGTAGATTTAAAAAGATGTCATAGCTCCATGTAGGTTAGGCCACGAACTTTTAGATCCTCCCTAGTATTAGTAGAAACTACTTTTGATTTTGTTATCTATCCAAAATAACTTACGGGATGTGGATGCAAAACAGGCTAATGACTGATGATTACCCCACGTTTTCAGTTTCGCAGTGGTCGCGACCGGCTGTGCGTCGTGCCCTAAGCTGACGTGCCTGGCGCCGGGCTGCGGTTGGTCGTTCTGCTACCACTGCAAGGCGGCCTGGCACCCCACGCAGACGTGCGACGCGGCGCGCCGCAGTCGTCAGCCGCAGCCGCGCGCGCCGCAGCCGAGCGGCGACGTGGAGCACGGTGGGCGCTCGATATAAACAGACACACAGGGCCAGCCGCCGGAGCCCTCTCGACGACTACCGACGCGTACAATATCCGCACAACTACAAGTTATAGCACAGCCCTACCACTGTACGCTGGTAGTATTTTAACGTGAGATATCTCCCCGCTTGTGATGAATCCCGTTTGGTTGCAATACGATCATGACATTACCCTTTACCAAATGCATGTATAGTCAATCAAGAGGTCTTTGTGATTACTTTACGTACCTGTTATTTTTCGTAGACAGGACGTCGTACATATACCGTAAAGTTGAATCAACTTACAAGATGTGGAAAACAATATAATTTGCTGTAATATTTGCCGTTGAGGACACTCAGTGTCCTGGCAGCTCTGTGTCCGTAATACTGTTGCGTGTGTGACGCCGTGCGCGTGCGTGTGGCAGGCGAGGTGAAGCCGTGCCCGCGCTGCTCGGTGCTGATCGTGAAGGTTGAGGACGGCTCGTGCAACCACATGGTGTGCTGCGTGTGCGGCGCCGAGTTCTGCTGGCTCTGCATGAAGGAGGTCTCCGACCTGCACTACCTTAGGTACTACCTTTTGTAATATAAGGGGACATGAGCGCAATCAAAACGGATTTATGACCACCGACGCCCATAAATATCCGCACAACCAAAGTTAATAAAACACGTTACCCTCCCTGCCGCATTTCCTCTATCCAGAAATCACAAACTCCCCGAAACCCATACAGTGAGGCAGTTGCTCAACTCAACTCACACTCGAGACGATGTGTACCTCCCGGGTGACAAGTCCTGCTGTGGTACTAGAGGAGAGGACCGCCTCGCTGTTTGTTGTGTGACTACAACGTTCTATTCAAATACTGATATCACTTCGCGAGTTTAGCGCCCATTTGTCGTACTCGGCCAGTAGCAGAAAACCAGTGGATCTAGCTTCTGCTCGATGATGTGTACTGGGTATACGGCACTTGCAAAAACACACATATTGCTAGCGAGATGTAGTGATCCTAGGGACTTGATTTCTTTTTTTTTTCTATTTCGGTTGCTGGTTGTAAATGAAATAAGTCCTAAAATTACCTCCATATATCATTTGATAGTACAGAATAATACGGAGATATTTGATTCCAGTCCAAGTGGCTGTACGTTTTGGGGCAAAAAGCCCTGGTCCCGCAAGAAGAAACTGTTGTGGCAACTGGGCACGCTAGCGGGCGCGCCGCTCGGCATCGCCGTAGTGGCGGGCGTGGCGCTACCGGCGCTGCTGGTGGGGCTGCCGCTGTGGGCCGGACGTCGCGCACACCGCCGCCTGCGCCGCGCGCGTCCCGCCCGCCGCCGCGCCGCAGTCGCCGCAGCCGTCGCCGCCGCGGTGAGTACACGCCGCCGATCGCGCTGTTGGTGGGGGTGGGCTGGTGCGCGCGTGGCCTACTGAGTGCCGCAGTTCCCTAGCCCAACACCTATCACAACATCAGACAGGTGTGGATAGTCCAGTATGGAGAATGAAGACTTACTCGTGGTTTTAGTCATTCCACAGCTACAAATGGTAGTTGATTGCAAAACATAAGTAGGATCGTGTAGACGTTAAACAAGCAAGTTCACCAAATTAAATATCAGTGCGCGTATCACGTGGATGCGATTCTACGATATCGAACCGGCGTCATCATTACAAACTATTGTAAACATAGATATTTGAACTGTGCCTTAGCATTTTTCGCTGGACACTAAAATATTGGAGATCTGTTGTATGTCGACAGCTGGTGGTGTCGCCGCTGGTGGCGGGGCTGGCAGTGGGTATCGGTGTACCTATCCTCCTCTTCTACGTATATGGCGTGGTGCCCGTGTCGCTGTGCCGTGCCGGCGGGTGCGCCGCACCGCCGCGCGACGATGTGTCACGTGACGACCACGACGCGCACGACCTGGACGCGGTGTCGCGCCGGCTCGAGCCCAGCATTGGTGCGGTTACGCTTTTACTACTTCTTAAGCAATACATCTCTATACAGCAGGTAACTACGCGAGACAGTACACAAGTGGTCCGCAGAGTCACAAGCGCACTATATACTCCGCCCTTATCGTATTGCGATAGCAGTAGATATACAATAGGAAATTGATTAATTTGTTAATAAACCATGTATATTATATCCGTGTTTCGTGTCATTCGCGGTGTTATCCACAGCAACTCATCCCACTGCCTGTTCATAAGTAATGTTGTAATTTTGTGCGTGTTGTTACAGGCGACGCGTCGCTGTCGGCAGGCTCAGCTGCGGCCGAGGCGCGCGCGGCGTCTCTGGCGGCGCTGGCGGGATCGCTGGGGCCCGACGCGACCGACGCGACTGAGGCGGCGACGAGGCCCGAACTGGCAGAGGATAGCGTATCGGCTGCCAGTTGGCCGGGCGAGGGCCCGAGCTCTTGTGCAAGGTCGGCGGCGCGCCTGCGCAGTCTGTTCCTGTACGGCGCGGTACTGCCGCCCGACCCCGAGGCGGGCCCGTCCGAGCCGCCCGCGCCTACCGCTTCGCCCGCCCCGCCTGTGCTTACCTCCACCTGCGAGACGCGCTTCCCGCCCCCGCGTTCGCCCAGTCCCACATCGTAACGAAAACGACCCGACCTACACTGTTTCTAATTCCACGGCTCCCAATGGCCGGATCGACGTCGTCGTAGTCTGGAACATTTGTGAGACACGCCCTCGCTCGCCAAGCCCCGCCTCCTAACGAAATCGACACGAGCTGCACCGTTTCTTAATTCAGTAGACGCGCTGGCTACCAGTAGCCGCGCTGTCGTCCGACGCTGCTTGCACTCTTCACGAGCCTGCGCCTCCAAATAAAGACAGTTTCGAAGTAATCTACACTTTTAACGCTACCAGCTCCGAAGCCAAATATGAAAGAATGCGGCTACGGAAGAAAATTCCTTGTGTACGGAAGAAAATGACTCCTGTGTGTATATAAATAATTTAACTTGGTAGCACCCAGTCGAGTCGTCGTCTATGAGCATTCTTCACTCCTGAGTTTCACTGTATTTAAGTCACTACGCGAGACTCCCAGAAGCCGGCCTCTGCAGTTGCGATGGCAGCGGATCGCGGCGGCCGGCGGCAGCTCTCTGGGGAGTGCGGCCGCGGCACCGACGAACATGTGTCAATTCAAACTAGTCGATCGTATTCGAAGTTGTTCTTGCCGGCAAATAATTAAGTCTATTGGCTCTCTACTGAGTCTCGCTTTTGATCACGTGGGAGTGGACCGCAACGTTTTGATTTTTAATTTAATTGTATAATTGAATCGACGTCGATATGGATTCGAGATAAGTCGAATGCAAATCGAGTACATAGATAACGATTTCTTCAGATGAGATCTTTCGGGGCCGACACCTCGCTCGACTGAAGTCTCGCTCCCCTGAGCCTCACTAAGAGAAGTCGTGATTCCATCGGTCCAAGTCTTCACTCGACCGAATGAGACGCGACAGCCGAACCCCGACGAAAGCGGTTCGAGAAACTATGGTTGTTACGTCCAGACTCAAGTAGAGCTCTCGTATAGTTGCATAGTGTAGTTAGTAGTTAAGGGATGTATTAAGTTGTACGTACAAGTGTAAGTATAGGAAAAAGTGTAAAAGCTGCTTTTGTATATATTGGATGGACTGCGAACTCGCGCTGTGGCTCCCTACTCCGTAGAGGACGAACTTAATTAGTGTTAAGGATCGCCAAAACTTCGAAAATAGACGATAGGACGCTGTCTGCGATAGATGCTTAGCGCTTCTGGTGCAGTGGGACTATCAGATGTTTGTGATAACTATTCATAATCTAAATTATTTAATTTTTCACGTTTGTAGGGAGTTTATTATTAAGCGATATTGTATGTTGATAATATTAATTGTAAAGTATCATTAAAATGTGATTAAACCTTTCATTTTGTTTTAATTTTCATGTCCGTAGTGTCAGTCTGTGTCATTGACAGAAATACTACGCTTTAATTCTGCTGCACGCTTTAATTCTGCTGCACGCACACAACGTATATAATTATTAACACTCAATGTTATACATATTATAATTAGCTAATTTAGGAATTTGCAATATCAGGGGTAAAACCATAAAAGCATCAAATTTCATGGTTTCCTCTAGTCTTTGCTTCGATCTCCTGGTCGGACACACGGTGCTGCGTCACCAGCTGCTGTTCAGGGAGCCTCTCTATACAAGTAGCTGGAGACGTCTCTCTAGCTACGTGTATAGAGGCTAGAGCCAACTTGAGCTTATATAAAAAGCTTATATAGCAAACAGTTTGTTAATGAAACGTCATTAATGTATCTTATATTTTCAGCACATTTAATTATTTATTTTGATAAAATTGCGAAACAGTCTAACATTCACAAATGGCACTAGTATTCTTAAAATAAACATATATTCCTCTAAATTTAACCGCGACGCACAACGAGTTAGAGACCATGTTATACGTCTTCTTATCGCGGATTTAATTTGGTGTTGTGTGTCACGCCGTTTGTATTCTCTGAAAAGGAAAATAATGTTATAGATAAAAATCCATATCTCCTTTTCGTCTGCAACTCCAGCACCTGTGTTTAGTGGATTTATTAACTCATGCAGGGTCACTGGCGAGTGATGACACGTTTCCTTACCTGGGTGGTGCATGCTGCATTGCAGCGGAATAAGGTACCGCTATCTTTGGTGGGTTTTGTGCCGTTTATGAGTAGCTGGTAGCCCACTGGTGGGGAGGAGGTAAGGAGAGCAATGCATCTGCGTAACAATTTTGCGGATGTTTATGGACTTATTTAATCATCATTTGCTTGTGTATCTTGTAATAGAAATTAAAAGCATGCATTAATAAGATAACAGTATTATGACACGCCTGTCTAGGTGATGTTTATATCATAAGTAACTACACAACAATAAAATACACTTGAATAAATGTTCCAAACAGATTGCGGCGGTAAAAGAAAATTATTCGTAGAGGAATGAGCTGCTGTCACATAGTTGGGGCCTAGCAACACCACCAGGTCCGGCTACAGGTGTACATATAAGTACAGCTCCTATAGGCACTAACAACACACTTGCGAGCGATTTTAAGTTTTCATAATCAGGTAGACCTTTTCACGTTTACAGGTAAGCCTTTAACTGTTTACGACTGAATACGTAGCCGATGGATAGATAACGAGAAGAAATGTCGTCACATCAGTTTAAGAGGGAGAGAGAGAATCCAGCTACTGTGTGACTCCGTTGCATCAGATTAACAAAAGCAGAGCAGATAGCACGATTTCCCCAACGTAGGGAACCTTCGAGAGTAAGTGAGAATAAACATGACATACCGCCATCCATTCAGACGTCTTCGCTATTCAGTGATGGTGAATCCATCACTCTGTGACTGCTCTGTGAAAAGGATTTGAACCTGGTGGGAATAAGATTTATCAGACTCTGATCCGAAAACTGATGCTCGATTCTCCTAGCGTGGTGTATCCTTGGGCTCTGGGGGAGGACCCTGTGTGAGGTCCTAACACTTAGTTGTAGGTACTCCTAAGTCTTTTTTACCTGAACTTATGCCGTGGAAGCGAAGAGAAGCCTCTTACAGCTGCATCGGATTGCATGAGTGCTCGTGGGGCGCAGGGGTCCCGAAAGTCTAAATAACCAAGGTAACCAAACCAAAAACCATGAAAGCTTGCGTGGTCTTTGCGCATCAACATCAAAGTGCAGTTGTGGCAGTATAGGATATAGCAGCAGTGTCATTATAGCCAGCACTTACTATGTAACCCGTTCGTCATCATGTGGCAGGTCCTTCGCATCTTTCTCCTTATTCGATTTAATAGCTTCTTTTGGTTCGTTCTAAAAATTAAAAAAAAAAAAATCTTACCGATATATTCATAGTTTAACACTTTTGCAATTATTTGAATTTGCCTTGGCTGAAACATTAATCATTCGTGTGAATGCGTCGTGAATATACATATCACTTTCATATCTCTATAAATGCTAATAAGGCTATTGCCGCGAATAGTATTCCTTATCAAGTAAGTTTACATAAAACGAATCTATAGATTAAATTAAGAATAATAGTTACATTAAGTATTATTCAATGTAATATACGAGTAAATCAATTTAGGCAATTAATAAAAAAATCTGTGCGATATGCACGAATGGAGGCCATTATTCTGTGATTAATCTTATTTATATTTATTAATGTAACTTGCGCTGTGCGGTGTTTCTATATGCGTAATTATATATAAGTAAAAATATTCAACGTAAATAAAAAAATGCTAAAAGTTCGAGCTGCTAACCAACCAGTTTGTGGGTTGTTTTTGTGTCGGTTTACGTGCGACATAACTTTACGTGCTAACTTTTCTCTAATTAATATGTGAAGGCATCGCCCGATGGAATGAAAGACACAACTTCTTACGCTGTCTCGCGCGCTAACTTGATGAACGAACTCGACTCATAAGGTTACTAAGAAGTTATATTTTAGTGCATGCTACACAATAGTATAATATAAAACAGAACAAAACTATTAAAAAACAAACTATTTTCAATTTAAGCAATCGATCTTAGTATTATTAAATTTAAATTAAATTAGAAAGTAAAAATGATATGAGCGGTTTAGTTAAAAATTATATTCGCGGTAATATTAGACTAAAATTCCCCACTCTTATTTTGGCATGATCAGGAAAATTATGGTTTTTATCATTCATCATGGGATGAACAAGAGGCGTAGGTAGTCGGTAACCAAATAAAAAACGCTTATTTTATTTTTTATTCTTTTCGGACCTACACTTTTGCTGTAGAAGCAAAGAGAATCCCAATACAGCTTCATCGGATTGCCAAAAAAAACACTTAGACGCGCGCACATTGTATGCTTACGCTCACGCACAAGCAGGACAGCACACACAAGCGCCCAATGCCTATGCGCGTGCACCAATACACACAGGTACCTATTGTCTGTCAGATACCAATGGTACCTGTACTAAGTAATTGAAGATAGCTTAACAAATTCTTACCATATTTCTCAAGATATCGACTATAATTTTCATGATGACAAACGAGTAAACTATCATCATTTTATTCATTTTATCCGTGTTTATAGTCCTTTATTATTAATAATCCTTTTAAATATGAGAATATATAATATATTCTGAAATTTAAAAACATGTGCATATTTTATATTGGTTATTTACATACCTACTTGATTATGTGTGTGTAGTTAGATCGAGAATCGTTGGCCGCTTCCAACATTTTGGATCCGTAATTACTAATAGAGGCGGCTTGGAACCTGAGGTGCGTTGACGGATTTACATGGAATTAACGGCAATGACTGACTGAAAAAAATGAACCTAGACCGTCCTACTAGTTTTCGCCGTCTAACTATACGGATCAGAGACATGGACGGCTGTTCCGAATTCCATGGACTGCCCAAAGGACAAATACACCAACCTTAAAGCAGTTACACATGAAGCATGCACAGCGCCTGTCTTCGACTTGTTTACAGATGTTAGAAATATGTTACCTTATATATGTTAGATATTTTTACCCTATAGTACGGAGGGGTGCTTCTAATCTAGAACGATTACTGGTGACAGGGAAGATAGAGGACGAAACACCTAGGCCAAAGCCCAAAACGTAAATCAGTAAAGGCCGTAAATCCACAACCGTGCGGTTTAAACGCCACTTCTTACCGCGTACAACTGTACTGTGGAACCAGCTGCCACCCTCGGTATTTCCGATCCTATCCTATCCTTAAAGGCCGGCAGCGCATCTGCAAGACACGTAGTCTTGCAAATGTCTATGGGCGGCGCAAATCACTACCCATCCCCGCTTGCCCCCCATCTCATTAAAAAACATTGGGCAGACCAAATCTCCGAGCACTAAGCGCTGCACTTAACCAAGCGTAGGACTGAAACCAACGGAGACAGTTTAAGGCAGCGGACTATAATCCCAACTGCGTACCACAGCAACGGTGCAGGTACACTACATCCGTCCGCGCGCGGACTATACGCGCCACCCGCCCGTGGTGGTAGGTGAAGACGGTCCCCTAACATAATAGCTCAACGAGCCTCCGCAATAATGCAAGGCTAATTTTAATTACTGCGCGTGGGCTAGCCACTCGGTACAGAGAGGAGAGAGGGGACCCGGTCCCCACGGCAAGATAATAATACTTTAGCAAATATTAAATAACTATCGGGATGTAGGTTTCCCATCTGCGAGTAAGGAGGATATACCCCCTGTCTATCCCTCTATTAATATATATTAGGAGATAGACCCCTTGTCTATCCCTCTATTAATCTCACCTACACCGTCGTCTGACGTGTGTTATAGTAACTAATGAGATTGCATTGGACGCTTCAGTCAGCATTGAGCAATCAACAAAAGGTGGATACAACTTGTAGAAAATTTTTTTGGGAATCGACTGAAGCCGAACGATTTGAAAGACTATAATTAGTCTTAAGTATGTAGTAGTACGTAGGGTAAGTAGCAGGGCACCTATCCTCTTATCTGCCAGTGCTGTACAAACCAAACTCTACTGCGTATAAAGAAGTCTGCCCATCATCTAAATGCGCTTTTTTTACTCTCTCTCTCTTTGTTTGTTTAACGCTTTTGGATGTAAACGGGAAGTTTTATTAACAATTACAAAATATCAATATCTCAGTAAAAATGCGTCAGTGCGTCCGACAACTGCAAGTACTTGGGTACAATAAGACTACTTTAACGGTTTTATCGCGGTTTACTTACGCTACGCTACGCTACGCTACGCTACGCTACGCTACGCTACGCTACGCTACGCTACGTGTCCGATATTTTTACAAAAAACTTCGGAAACGTCGGTCTGTTTATTGTTAAATAACTAAAGAAACTGTGATATAAACTGTTGAAGTAATTTTATCGTACTAAGTGCCAATATCAGCAAGAGGTAGACCCATGCATGGTATATGACACTACATCCTCATATGTAACGGAATTGGGCCGGCATGATCGGAGAGGTAACTCTCGCCCACTTGATACCGCCGTAAAGTGACATCTACGGTGTCGCGTATCGTGCTGTTTTTGGTGTGTTCCGGTGGCCCATTGGGGGAGGTGAAAAGGAGGGCAACGCATCGGCATTATTATGCTGATGCTCATGGGCATCTTTGGTCGTTGAAAGGCTCCAATTTCTCCTTTGTCCCCCTATACTATACAAAAAAAACTCAAGACACAATTACTCTATATACTCTATATATACTATAGTCTCGCTCACATAATTCCAGGGTCTGTAATAGTTAGGATTTCATTTGGTGATAGTAATTAGATTGGTAGATTTCAGTTCGTGAAAGTGTATTTGGTTAAACTGGGACAACGCATTTTCTATACATTGAGGAAATGTTTTAGGCGCGCCACCAAACCCAGGGTGGTTATTGGTGCTCTCACAGTGCAGGAAATACCACTCAAGGCCGACTAAAACGTCCAATGTTGTTCAAACTGTGCTGCTGGCTGTGGTGACGATATATTATTTGTTTAAACCAAGTAGCCTATTATAATTTTTGGCCATGTTCCATCTACTTTTGCCTTTTACTCTGATGTCTGTGTATGTGTTAAGAACCTGAGAGCATTGTGGTTCTTTTTAGACAAAATAAGGAGTGCCGTGGATCAGTGTCGGTTTTATTATTTGGTCTGTGGATAGGCCCAGGCTTAGGGTAGTATGTTTTCATTGGCGGAAAAATCTTGGAAATTATTATATTTCAAATGCAAAACTATCATATATGGCGGCACGAAGTTACATTTGCCACTGCCAAGGATCAATGTTAGAACAACCTACCAGCTTATTAGTATCCCTTCGACTCCTCACAGAAGAGACATCGGACAGTCCTGCCCATACCAAACCCGGGCAATCTTCTTGCCTGACATTTAGTAAGTGTCGCTGTATTTATTTTTTCAATCGCGATTCGCGGCCCATTTTAAATTAGGAGATTAAGATTTCAGATTATGTGCCACTTTGATCTCATACGTTTTAGGTTGTTACAGCTACCTTGTCCCGTTGTGTTCTATTACACTTATGTATGAATAGGCATCTATTTGTGCCTTTGTTTACATTTCACACAATACAATTAATTGAGATCGGTCAATATTCGGTTCTCGACCTCTCGCTTGTGTAAACTATTGATCTGTGCGAAGCAGAGAGTTAGGAGTGGTCCATAGATTATCACAGTAATGTACCTACAGTAAAAGTAGTCAATTGTAAATGTGTGTAACAATTAAATAAATTTTTATCCTAACTTTGATATCATATAATATACCTAATGATTAAATTGAATGTATCAAGGAACCAAGCAATATCTAGATATTTGTTTGAACGAGACCAGCAACTAGACAACACGTAATTCTCGCCACCGCCATTCATTAATTTTTAACTGTTTAATCATAGATTTAGAAAGATACGCATATATAGAGTGAACGTCGCAAAACCGTCCATTTAAGACGTGCAACTGTCAAATCATGCACTTTGTAAAAACAACTTAAACACATGCGCGTAAGGTTGACATTTAAAGGAAATATGTTTAACCTTTGCACATTTCTTAAGTAGAATCTGCATTGTATAAACGACTAAAAATCATACACATTAGGATGGATGCCTTAAAATGATATAAATTTAAGACTATGACGCGCGATAAGACAATTATTTCTGGCTACAAAAATTTGTTGTCAAATTGTTTAGCCGAAGAGCTGCTTCTACCTAGGTATTTCATGTACTGGTCCCTATAGGTATTTCATGCAATATCCCTGTAAGTACTTCATGCACGGTCCTTATAGATTTTTGTAGATAATTAGAGAGGGTCAAAAGACGCATTACCTATTCATCATTACATTCTTGATTCATTTTTGGGTGACAGAGCCGTTGCGGTGTGAGCGAGACTTCCGGTCGTGCCGCCCTATTCTTGCGTAGTTTCAGATATCTTTATACCAACTTGTCAAAATGATAAGCCTACATAAGAAATAGTTGCGCCCCGCTGATTCACCCGCGTAAAATCCGTTCCAGTGGAACCAGTAATTTTTTTCGTTGTAAAAAGCGAAACTATTATTTTGACCTAAAATTATCGAATCCTATAAAACATAAATATGGCACTGTCACGTGCAAATATAGTCTTGTGTGCGGGATCTCAGAATACACTCGATTTGAACTTAGTAACAACACATTATGTAAATCATATATCGACCACGTCTTCGCTAGATCCCGCACACAAGACTTGCACGCGGCGGCGCTGTGGTGATCGCTTGCGTCGGGCCGGTACAGGCGCAGGGGATTTCAGCTTTTGTAACCAAATACGATAATAACAATGTTAGGAGACTACTTGACCAAATAGATTGGACCCCTGTAACAAATATTGTATGCCCTTATAAAATATACAGAATACTAGTAAATAACATTAACATTTGCTATGAAAAGTCAAATATAAAAATAAAATTACCCAGTAACACTAAACGATCAAATCATACGTGGATAAATGGAACAACAATTAAGACTTGCGAGTATAGCGATAAGTTATATATGGCATGGTTAAAAGACCCTGGAATTAAAATATAAAAATTTAATATTATAAATGCAATGGAAAATACTACAAATACTATTTTGAATATCACAAATAAATTTGCAGACACTCTTCGCGACAATGTAAAAAATATCCCCCAATTGCAAAAAAAAAAACAATATTTCAATGCGCCTCCAGAGAGCAACAGCAGACTCTGTTCTGAAAAGAATAAAAACGTTAAGACGTGACAAAGCTCCGGGATATGATGGTATTCGAGCCTCAGACCTACAAGATATGGGTTGCAAAATATCACCTGTCATAGCTAAGTTGATAAAGTCATCAATAGCTTCGGGCAAATATCCAACTGATCTAGGACAGGCATAGTACGGCCCATATTTAAAAATGGTAGCAAAAAAGAGTACGACAAATATCGACCTATAACTACACTGTGGACAAAGTTGTTGAAGAGCAGATATGTCATCAAATATGTTCTACACGAATAATAACATAATAAGCAGCAAACAATTTGGATTTTTAAGCAGGAAAAGCACAACTCAACTTTTATCTGCCTTTACCAACTCTGTCTACAAACATTTGAATGCGAGATAGCATGTTTTGATTGCCTTTGTTGACTATAGTAGGCCATTTGATACACTTCGACATGACACTTTAATTGAAAAATTAACTAACTGCGGCATTAGAGGACCCCTCAGCAAATGGTGTGAAGACTTTTTAAGATGGAACATGGACCGTGTTGGCGGTGAAGTCAGTGATAAAGTTAACGTAAACGAGGGCACAGCGCAGGGCTCAGTACTGGGTCCATTACAGTTCATCACTTATGTTAAAGATCTCACTGAGTTGATAAAAACATGAAATGTATCAGTTCGCAGATGACACATGTCTTGTATCAGCCCATACTAATATACACTGCACTTTCTTCCCTACAAACAGAGTTTAGATTACTAAGTAAATGGTAGCACGATGCAGGACTTGTAGTCAATGTCAGCAAAACCAAGAAACGGATCGTTTTTGTGAAGAACAAACATGCATGAGATGTTTGTTCTTCACAAAAACGATCCGTCAGAACACCCAAACTCATAGACCACAGCCATTCGTGTTTGCCCGCCACTTTACGATCGTGTACCTGCGATGTTGTCGAACTAGTAGATATCTAAAGGCCTGGGCCTAATGATCGATAATCGCTTTGAATGGACGGAGCATATAGAACGTGTACGTGATGAACTGCGTGCCATGCTGGCAAAATTCACTTAAATTAAAGAGAATATTCCGTTCCTCATACGACTATTACCATATAAAGCTTTAGTAGAATCAGCCGTATGTCCAAGTAGCTACAGCAGAACATGTAAGACAATGATTGCATCCATATTTAAGCTGCAAGTAAGATTGCTTAAAGCAATTGTACCCTACAGACTTAAAGACAAGTATAAAGGTAACGAAAATGAACTTTTTACATACTGTAAAATCATACCAATCTATGAAAAAAAATAATTATAACCTACCCAAAGAAAACTTTTTCAATAAGGAAATACATTCACCAAGAATTACAACACGTAGTGTATCAAGTGCCCATCTTAGTGTTCCACGCTTTGATAATATATATTAATATATATGGTAAGCAACTTCTGGAAAATAAAATACCAACCTTGTTGAACAATCTATCACTGATACAAAAACAAAGCTTTAGCTCACGAAATATCAAAAATAAATTAAAAGTATATTATTTAACTGAAAGAAAATATTAACATCACATTTA
>JAFELO010000102.1:1404815-1446946 GCA_017140195.1 Eumaeus atala | reverse complement strand
CTATTATTCTTAGGGTTCCACCTGCACTAAGTTTTGTAACTTATTAATTCCGAGCGTTGACGACGTATCCCAGTGTAAAATACAGTTGCCAAATTTCATCCAAGTCACAGTTTTGTGTAAAAATAATTTAAATATACGAGCACCGTAAAAAGCAAAGAAAGGGCCAGTAGGATTTGTCGCACCTGATGAAATATCATCATAAAGAATAGAGACCAGAAACTTTTACTCGCTTTAGTGTCTATAAGAGTAGTTTTGTTTGTCCAGATGAACGTCTAGAAGGCACCATCTCGCACGTGGGTAAACCCATTCTACTTATCTAGCATCACTTTGGAGAGCTTTACAACTGTAATTTACCTATTGCTAATAACAGAACATTTTTACAATTGTTCTCTCTTGTTCCTGGCCTTTCTATTCTCCTTGCTGTAAGTGTCAATTATGTTCAGACGCGGGTCCCATTGCTAGGCACCTCTTCTTTTTGGTAACCTCTATCTGAAAATAAGAACTATGGAAATAAAAATCAAATATATAAAAGAAACGTGAACTTATTTTATTAAATTATCACAATATACTTAATGAATACTGGATACTGTATTATACATCATGACATGACTGCATTATCATGTTAGCAAAATCTCTAGGCATAACACTACACACGCAGCACATGCCGCATATCTTGTAAACGCCTGCGCATCAAGCGCATGCATGTGCGTGCGTAAATTTCCTCAGCCTGCATAAGTGTACCTACAAGTCGCAAAACAATCGAAATGCAACTTATGTTAAATACATACATATACCTTGATGTCTATTTAAAATCCGTTACGGTATGACGTACTATGTAGGCATATGCGTATGCGAATGTTACTTTTTTATACATTTTAGTGTCTGCTACTCGATAAGTAATTACCTTATCACTAAATAATCAAAGAGAAGACTCGAAAACCTCCTACAGAACCAGTTTTATATTTGGCAGAATTAGAATTATGATAGATATATTAAAATGTCAAGTAGAGGTACGCCATATTTCTTATATACAAGATTATATTTTATATACTTCTTTGAAACTGGTTTAAAGAGTAACCGTCGTGTAGCTGTCGTGGAAGTGCTCCCTTGACGCCCCGCGTCAGGATGAAAGTAACAGAAACAAATAAATCGCGACGTAATCCGTTACAATTGTACAAATAAGTTGATTACTTAATTACCAGCACTATAGAAAGGAGGTATTACTGACACAAACATTACCAGTTCCGGTCACTTTAAAGACTAAAATATTAATACAACATTCTTAATTAATTCAATTAGTTACATATAGTTTTAATAATTTTATACACAAAAAGAATAATAAACACCATCTAAGTTTGGATTATATGTATGTATAAAGGAAACTAACGTGAGACCAACTGTTAGCGTTGGTGTTAGCCAGCTGCACCTACCATAGAGATAGTAGATAGAGAGAGGCAGCAAGTCTAAAACGCGTCCACCAAAAATTAACTTTGCGTAATGCGCATGTGAGCACGCATCTTCCTTCGCTATTAACCAACAAGGACATTCACAGTCCTATGACTTAGAGCTAGGAAACATTGACATAGGTCAACCTAGGGCTTCCCAGCTCTATTTACATCGTCGCTATGGTACCTATTCACAAAGCATAGGATCTGCACGCCATTATAAACAATGCGTTATAATTTCGCTCTAGTTTCACTTATCCAAACATATACAATCCACAAAATTGGGCAATGCAATGATTGTAACAATAACCACTACCTAGACTATATATCATATAGTTCTTACAGTTATGTTACTACATTTAGACAGAGTAACACATTCACATTATTATATGTAATACACATGTTACATAAACCTGGAGATGTTCATTACATTCAACTGATGGAAGTAAAGTTGGTGCTATTTTATCTCTCTGAAGTTAGCCATTCATTTCCATACACGATATACCGTGAGACCGAGAGAATCACTCTGTTTCTAGATTTTAGATTCGTTCGGATTCGAAACTGTACGACAGAGAAACTGATATACCATATTCATCTAATTCCCTCGTGGGTTACTGTGTTGAGGTCATTTCTATGATTGTATCAGAAATAAATTTTAGTTTTGTGATTTAGAGCAAAAATGAAAGGCACGTTACTTAAGTAGCATGCTCTCTATTGACCTGATTTAATTATTCGTAAAATATCTAAAGTACATTTCTATGACTGTTACAAGTCCCGCGCGTATCAAATACACATTACATTATTTTATTAGAATTTAGTTAAAAAAATATTGTCCAGTGTAGATACTGATGCATGTCTTTTCTATCTTACAGACTACGTCTAAAATATCCTCGTCACCGTCTCGAGTATCGTAACACCTAGCTACAAATGCCACGCTCCGAGGAGAATTTTTAGTCTCCTACAGACTGGGCATGATTCATGCTGGGACAATTGCTTCTCCCTCTGCCTTTTTTACGCTTATAAATATTGAGGTTTTATAATTTTTTATTTATAGTTAAAACTTTGTTTTGTCCTAAACATGTTAAATTTAATAAGCTTAGTAGTAAGTATTTAGGTCTGCTTTACACAGGAACTGTGTTCCGACTCGGAATCCAAGACACGGCAGCGCTGAGCTGTAACAACTAACATAAACGGCGTGATGCCGGCGCTGTCTTGCGAACTGACTCTCTCTCCGCGTTCACACTTTAACTGTACTGGCGTGCGCGTGCGCGGGAGCAGAGACGTGTCAGAGCAGCCACGCGCCGCACAGCACGCCACGGTCTCGGTTGTACACAAATGCTAACATATGTATAAAATAACTTTGTCACCCTAGACTTTACCGGCGACTACGTTTGCCTGCCATGCCATCCTACCGGGAACCTTTAAATATTCCGGATTTTAGATCTTCCAGATCGTAATTTATATGGCTGCCACTCCAGTCCGACCAGCCGTTCGTACTTTCGCATTCATAATATTAATAAAATAACTCTTATACATTATACTTTAATAATGACTTTGTCAACAAATTATAACCTAAGTCCCTCACACGAAGGAATATTTACATCTATACACGCCTATCGATAAAATAAAATTCATACAAGATAAAAACTACATATACTTTTGGAAAACCAACAAAACATTTAATTACAACACACTAGAATATAAATGTATAAAGATTTGGAAAAAAATTGAACACAAGAACATGAAACTTTTTGTAGAGATCACACCTAATAGGAGGTACGATAGGTCAGGGCACATAAGACGAATCAATAAATATAATATATAAAGAAAATCATTATTTTTATATAAGGGATATGTTCAATAAAAACTATGACTGGTACAAAATGATAAGACTTTAAAAGTATTTAGAGTGTTCTTTAGAGTTCTTTAAAGTGTATGCAATTAAGTTACTGCTACTATTACTCACTGGAGATACTGAATAATCACATATTAAAATCATTAAGGACACGCACAATTACAACCTCACATAACGAAAAATATAATTACATACGATCTGTAGACTAAACTTGATAGTACCTGTCATGCGGCTGACAAGAGATCGAAGTTGTTGGACAATATGTCGGGCAAATTTAATATTCGGAGTTATAAAACAAATGTTTATGTGCACCGTTAACAGTAGCAACGTTCTAGTTAAGGATAACGTAAGTTTCACCGCTTACACTACACGTCGCTATAAACAAACTGAAGCGACGGAGCGGCTACACGTTAATCACTGCTATGTTAAATGAGCAAAGTTATACCTCTCTCAGAGAACACCATGTCGCAAGCCAACCATAACGTGACTGCAGTGGGTACACAGGGTTCAAAAGTTAAATCTGTTGCACAAACGAAAAGAGAATTTTGAATCGACTAAAATATTTTCAGTAAATTAAAGTGTAAAATGATGCGATCAGTCACGTTTTGGCGCGTCGTTACAAAGTAGTTGGTAAATTGCTATATATTACAATAAAACCAATTTTATTACTGAGAGAATGTTATTTTGTGGAACCGTAGTCTCAAAATGTCTCGTCTTGCATTGTAACGTGCACATGCCCAGTGCGAGCTAAACGTTAATAACGTGATGTCTTCGTATCGCATACATAACTACAACGTATATAACAGCTACAAGTGCGCAAGTGACACGTACGCTGCGGGCTGGACACTTATCATAGACAATGTTACCCGAGTGAGGGTGCCCTGCGAAGTACTGAGGTACCTCGTATGTTCGTGGACGGTGTGCACACATTATTTCACGTTTAGCAAGACCTGTGCTTTGCCCACTACATTTCTAATGTTAATAGTAAGTTAGTAAGTACATTAGTACATACTATAAGTTTAAGTTTGCAAACTAATTACAAGTAGATAGTAACTCTAACTATAAGATAAATTTTATTTCTGTGTCATATATAATCAACAAATGTGGGTTGTTTTTAAAATAGGATTAGTTAAAACTAAACTGACAAAAACAGAGAATCACAAACCATTGTTTAGTTATTGTTTATTAAAAAAAAAGGACTCCGAAAAAAACTGCACACAACGCTTAGGTATCCAAAGTAGCTGAAGTAAGGAATATAAATAACTACCACATGTAGGCTACAAAGTCACATAGTACGTAGGATTGCATTTTGAAACCTACAACAATGAAATGTACTATCAATGTTAGGTCACAACGTACGAAGGGGCCGGTTAAATACACAATGAAAAAGAAATTCATTATCTATGGTGATATTACATGTGTTGTGATGATACATGTGTTGCGATATTACATGTGTTTGTGATATTACATGTGTTGTGATGTTACATGTGTTGTGATGTTACATGTGTTGCGATATTACATGTGTTGTGATATTACATGTGTTGTGATGTTACATGTGTTGTGATGTTACATGTGTTGCAATATTACATGTGTTGCGATATTACATGTGTTGTGATATTACATGTGTTGTGATGTTACATGTGTTGCAATATTACATGTGTTGCGGAATTACATGTGTTGTGATATTACATGTGTAGTGATACTACATGTGTTGTGA
This sequence comes from Eumaeus atala, assembly GCA_017140195.1. Lineage (NCBI taxonomy): Eukaryota > Metazoa > Arthropoda > Insecta > Lepidoptera > Lycaenidae > Eumaeus > Eumaeus atala. The sequence continues at coordinate 1,441,929 of JAFELO010000102.1, read as the reverse complement.
TATTTACATGTGTTGTGATATTAAATGTGTTGCGATGATTTAATAATGAATATATCATAGTGATAGTATTAATATGATCGAATGTATGTAATAGGGAAACAATTTAACAACGTATAGCCAGAAGGAAGTATAGAAAATAAAATTCTTGTAAAAAATCCACAGCTTACTAAGGTTACTAAGGATAAGGATAAGTTGTATTGAACGCAAAAAGCTAAGAACGTTAAGTTGAAGTGAAAATTGGGTTTCTCTAATACCGTCACAAAATAAAACCTGTTCGTTAGCAACTGAGAATAACAGCACCTTCACGCCTATTATCCCCAAAGAGGTAGGCAGAGGTGTTCTAGTACATCCACAACTCGTAAGTCCAGTAGATATACTAGCACACCCTCGATTAGCCAAGGTACTGAGGCCCATGATGTCATAGGCGGCAAGTCTATGGCCGCTTCGGGCACATTCCGATCCCGGACAATGTAATGCGTGCTCAGAATCATCTGAGAAACATTTAATAACAGTTGCCCGACCTGGGGATCGAACCCAGGACCCCACGCGGCTGACGGTCTTAACAGGCGACACCCGCACCGTTACACCACAGAGGCGGGAATAACAGACAACTGGTAAGGTGGGAGAGTGAATAATTAAATTTTATGCTTATTCGTTAGTCTTGTGTTTGACGGCAACATGGTGACTCATCGTTGGTGAATGTTATCGCGTCACGTTATGCTGCCGACTGCAGTCGGTTACACCTCATCTTTACTGCGCTCACTCTAATCGTGGATTTCCTCAAGTAGTCCTTTACTACGCTCTACGGTACGTGACGGACACCGCTGGCGTGAGTACGTGTACGCGTTAAAAATGTTTCAACTTTAATAAAATCTTTTAGCATCACGTGTTTGGTTTCGCTGAAATGTTTATTTTTTGTGACGTTAATATTAGTATTAGTAGGACATTAATGTTAGTAAACCCACATTTTAAACTAAAAATGAGAAAAGGTAGCTCAGCCCTTTCTCTGGAATGCCTGTGTGTGTCACTACAGTTACCTGGAGGGTGGTAGTGAGCGTGTCTGGTGGAGTTACTTGGAGGGTGGTTGTGTGTGGGCTCTGGGACTCTAATAGAGCTGGAAGTCGTGCGTGGTGGAGCCGTCGCGCCAGGTGGGCTCGTCGGCGACCTTGGCGCGGCACAGCGGGCACGTGTGCTCGCGGTCGAGCCAGGCGGCTATGCATAGCTCGCAGAAGATGTGCCCGCAGCCGAGCCGCACGGGCAGACTGTACGTGTCGTGGCAGATGGGGCACGCCTCGCCCGCCGCCAGCAGCTGCTCGCCCGACGGCTTCGTTCCCAGATTCTGTACAGAGTACCCCAAGACCATGCTTCAATTGTTATTGTCGACATAATATATATTTTACTATCAGGTATCCAGTTGTGTACAGAGAGTTGTGATATAGATTGTCACAGTTACGTACCACGCTCTGCAGCAACGTCCACGTGGCGATCTTGAAGAGGCGCAGCCGGACCAGTAACTCCACGGTCTTGGCGAACACATAGACGGAGGTGAGGAACACGCCCACGATGCGCTCGGCGCCCGAGTACGACTGCATCAGGTAGAATATCCACGGCTGGATGGTGAGCAGCGCGCGGTACAGCTGTGACAGCGCCTCCGTGAACAAGTACACCTTGCCCTGGAATGAACGTCATGTTGTTCACATTGAGCAAAGTGCAGGGCGCAGGTGTACTTCGCTGCTTCACACAATCCCCTAACAAACCGAATGTATAGCAATCTATTTGTATTTCTATCCAACAACAAAAAAGTCCGTGAACGTAGACATACATAATATGCCAAGACAACCGTTCAGTTGTTCGGTTAAAAAGGAACATTTACGTTATTCCAGATGATAATCATCGTCTTGCCAAATTCAGTCACATCATCGTTTGAGGCGTCGTTCCGAGGGATGGCTCTTTGGTGCCCAAAAGCCCTACAGTGAAAACTGCACTGCTATGGGGACTTCGGGTTACCCACTATATGCATTATGATGGTATGCGTGAAAAATATAACTGTAAATGGTATTGAATCGGAATTACCAATTTTACACTTTCTAATAATTATATAATAAATGTAGACTATATATAAATGTAATATTATGTAATAAATGTAGACTATACATAAATGTGATATTATGTAATAAATGTAGAATATATATAAATATAATAAATGTATAATACCTAGTTCTGTTGTGACAGATCAAAAAACACTTTTTCAGTAGAGTCATCTACTGAAAAAAATGTGTTTTTGTGAAATAATTAACAAGTAATAAAGTCAATTTCACGCGCACCCAGTCTTACGTGTTAGTCGCACTATGAGCCGGCACATAATCATACTGAAATATCCAGGGTCTGTTGTTGAACATGGTGTGAGAAACAGGTTTCACAGGGTCCGTGAGGAATATATTTTGATGGACAAAAAAGGCATTATTTTTATGCCTTTCTCGCAAAAATGTATCTCAGTTAAGCCCTAATATGAGACTTCAAACCAAACCGTGACTGAGGATGTAAAATGGCATTCGCGGAATGCGGGTGCTTGTGCTTCACTGTTGTGTATGCTCCAGGGTAAAAATTTTTCGCTCGAAAAAAATTTACGCTGCTATTTTTTCTGCGTGCCGCTTTAATGAAGCGCGGAATCTCTTCAGTCTATGTCTATTAGGCGCTACACTATGCTTGCTCAGACGCGGTCTCCACTCAGTCACGTGTCGGCTCCATCGGCCATCAGTACGTCTGGAGACACGGCCGGCCCACTTCCACTTCAGCGTACTGACTCTGCGCGCAATATCGGGAACTCTAGCTCTCTGGCGCGTGACCTTATTACCAATTCTGTCCGCCAGAGGAACCTCGAGCATCGCAAGTACCATTGCACGCTTAGTGGCCTTGAATTTGTGGGCCAGTCCCACAGTGAGTGTCCACGTTTCGGCGCCGTATGTCATTACGGGTAGGACGCACTGATCATATACCTTGGTCTTTAGGTATTTGGTATTGGGGTGGACGACTCAAAGATATGACGTAACTTCACATATGCCGCGCAGCCCTACAGTACTTTATTCCATTTATCAAATTTGTTGTTCTGGTAAAGTCTAGTCGCGTATTGAAGTTAACAAACGGTTCATAGGGGCATACGAGGAATCAGTACCTATAGACAAGTACCGATGCCCATAAACATCCAGATTATTGTAGTCATAAAGATGCGTTGGCCTCCTTTGCTCATCCTCTACCCACCACCACTCACAAACCCCACGGAATGCGATAGCATAGCTGTCACTTTACGGCGGTATCATGTGAGCGAGAGGTAGATGGTCATTATATTAAAAACTTAACTTTTTCCATAACAAAGTGATAAATTGTTTCTCTCTTTTTTATTTTATTTAAGTTAGAATAATGCTTGAATTGGAAACCTCCGTGCTCTATGAGCACGTAGAATACAGTTGCAGACGCAATAGCGACAACATTTCCTTACCCTCTTCTGAAGTGGCAGGACGCACACCGGCACCATCGTGATCACCATCTTCAGGTCCACGGTTATTATTTTGACAATGAGGTCCGTGAGGATGACGAGCCAGAGCAACTCCCATATGTCAATCGGCTCCGTATATCCTGGGAACATGACGACGTTGGGCAGAAGTCTTCCGTGGCCAAACAGAAAGTGAACTACTGTAATACAACCGATTGTAAAAAATAATTCACTGATCAGCGTTTGTATGCTTCGATTTATTTGCTTTCCATATTCTCTGAAAGTTCAAAACGGTTTTGTTACTGGGATTGTATAACTATGTTACAAATATCTCGATGCCGTATTGCGGTTAAGTCAGGCAGAAATGGAGATCACAATCTCTCCCATATCATTAACGTAAACTGATGGTTAGGCTGTCCTCATTTTGGGTGATAATTAACGGTAAGGAATAGGGACCATTTCTGCGGATGTTTATTGGCATTGGCTTGTTTCCTGGTGTCCCGAATAGCTTCTAGAGAAAACTAGGATGCACACATATAAAATTGGTTAGAAGTTGTATTGGCATAGAATACATTATAGAATTGGTTCCTTACAATAATTGAACATAAGATTGGAGATGGTGTTCAGAAATCTTATGCCATTAATACAACGGGTTAACGATTGTACATACTCTTTATAACAAATAAAATGCGACATACCTCCTCACAATTCCATTGCTATGTGTGAAGGTGCAGAACAGTATGACGAATGTAGAGATTCCCTCTCTACTGTCGTACATAAATTTTATGAATAAAATCAAGTAGAATGGAGCATATCTTATTAAGACATTTAACATCCCCCTTACATCAACAACCTGTAAATAATTTATAATATTTACAAATAACAATATGTCACAGACAGTCAAAAATAAATAAATTTAATAGAACGTAAAATAAATAAACAATAATAATCAAATGAATATATCACACATACAAGAGCAACGGTTCATGAAAGCATCGCACGAGACGGCAAGTAACACCATCCACTTGACTCCAGACTGTTAGTTGATTTGAAACATTGTACTAATAGTTTTTGCCCAGACCCACGATTCAACACTCGCCACCATCTATGACTAAACTAGTCTAGCATTAGATCCACCATTAAGACGCTACAGAGAAGAGATCCTCAGTGTGTGCAGGTCATATCTCCAGAGTACAAATATGGGATAGGCCTATAAGTTTCTAGGATAGAGGCAGAAGGTCAAGAGTCAGTCCATTACTGAACAAGTGCGAAAGTGACTTCTGGTAGATGGTGATGGTGGGATCAATAGGAGATCAATCCTCCCGTATGCAACTTGATGACAGATGTGAGATAAAAGAGACTTGATGTTATTAATACCTATTGGAATTAAGGAATACATAATACCTGTTGCGTGCCATCTTCACTCTGACTTTCATTATCAGCATTCTCATTAATATTGTTGTTATTGGAGGGGTTTACTGAGGAATTAATGTCTGGATGCTCCGGGGCATGTTCTGACATGTTCGATTCATTTGACACACTGTTGCTCACTCCATGATTTGATTGAGTTCTTTGTGCCAGAGAGGTAGCACCGCGTTCTGTGAGTACGTATGTCTGGGCCCCGGGGCCTAAATTTACATGCGCTATTGAGCTTTGTGGTCTTTGTGCACCTTCCCCTGCTTGATGAATTGCAGGTGCGTTCCGAGGCAACCATGTTGGAAGAGATAACCGTGCGTTATTACCCTACAACATAGTAAAGTGTAACTGGTAATCGGAGATTATAGAACGAAACAAGTACTCTTTATAGTGCTTATTACAAAAACATATTGTAACTTATAATAGTTATTATTAAAGTAAGATATAGCAAGAGTTTCCAAAATTTATTGTTCCACACACTCCTGTTAGACTTTCAATACTATAGCAAAGCCCTTAAAAATGTTTTCTGTTAGTCATCCTTTACTACATAAAGCAATAAAGCGTATGTTTAGCATTAAACATAAAAAATAGGGTATTTTCTAAAGAAAAATAAGTGTTCTTTACTCATTTGTACTTTTGTAATTGGTTTTTTTTTATCTAACCTATACCGTCCCACTGCTGGACAAAGGTCTCCCTCAAATCTTTCCATACTTATCTATCTCGTTGCAGCTTCATACACATCATTTTTCAAACCTCCCCGAGCTCGTCGGGCCACTGCATCGGCGGACCACTTCGGGGTCGGACGAGTAAAGGTTCACCCCACTCGGTGGAGGCCTTGTCCAACGGTGGGACTTACGTATTACGTGACCAGCCCAATTCCACTTGAGCTTGGGTGCTATTGTATCAACATATGTTATGGTGTTTCAGACACAATCTTGTCTTTTAATTCTGAGACTACTGCATTCCATGGCTCCTTGGCAGATGCTGAGCCAGGACCGCCAAGGTTTGGTGAGTGACCACATTTGTGTAACGTAGGTTAGGATGAGCAAGATACACATGTCGGCAAGCTTACGCTTCAGGGAAATGAGATCTCCCTTCATTTGCGCTTTCATGTCTTGTCTTACATAAAATTAATTTAGGTGACAGACCTGGGCTTTGTTCACTAGTGGACGGCCATAGGCTACGATCTACACTAATATTATAGAGAAGAAACATTTGATTGTATATATATATATATATATATATATATATATATTGTATATGGTTATATTTTATATGTATAATTATATGTATAATGGTTATATTTTTTGCTTGTCAAAATGCTATTAATAATTTAAAAGTGAATGTAAAAGTGTACATGTCAGATCAGATATAATATCCTTCATTTATTTTAAATGTTAATGCTGCACTGTTTGTCCTTAAATACACTCAAGGGGGATGTAATATTTATCACTTTCGAGCATTAGCTAAGTGTAAGCAATACCCATATTATTGTAATTTCCTATCTGTATCCAAATATCCTTAATAGATTATGACTCCTGTTAAATATGTGGAAAAAGAACCCCATTATTTGTCAAGATTTTTTTTTCCCATTTTAAATGTGTCCATACTGTAGAGGCCTTGTTTTTTCTTTTCAGATAGATTACAGCTTTTTGTTCTTTTAATTAATTTTATTATTTGTAATATATTATATTTCTTTGTACCCTAGATCTGCTATTTTGTTAATTTAAGGGGCAACACTATTAGCACTTGCATTATTAGGACAAATCTAATGTTTCCTACGTGATTGTCCATTTAGGCTGTTGGAGGGCACATAGAAAACTACATACATACAAACATACAGACTCCCGAAAACATTACCACTTCGTGTAACTAGGTGCATTAGGAATAAAAAATATCCTTTAAAGTAAGTGATGTCTTAATCTTTTTTCGATATTAATGAAAGTATTTTTGCAACAAAATGCCTTTATGTTGTTGATAAAATATGCGATTGATATTATTCGCCACACAAATGACGTACTCATTAACTCTCATCTATTACAAATACATTGATATACTTTTAATATCGGAACTATATGTTGCATCATATTGGTCACCAAAATATTTACCATTCGAGCATTTTCTACGAGCGGTCTTATTTCTCTGAACACATTATTTAAGCGGTCTCCTAGACCTATATTTGTTCTATTTTGACCTGAAGATCTTGTCACAGAGTCCATTCTTTGTAAAGTATTATTACTGCCACCTCGGTCCGCAGGATCATCATTTTCAATATCAAGGACCACTTGGTTAGACTGAGTCATATCTCTCACTGTACAATTTGTAACGGACTATTTAATGAAATCAAATAATACACATAATTTTTAATCAAATGCGGCCGTGAGTTGTGAAACTGATTGTCCAGTGTCAATACTATATAGTTTATGCCAGTGTCCTTCAGTTCTCTTCGAATTTTGACACTTGACAGACGACAGTGACTGCAAGTTCTGTCATTTTTTAATACATACTCGAAATATGTATATTATGCCAAAGGTGTTACCATTTATGAGTATTTCGACTTGTTAAAGTCAGTGACTGATTATATCACACGAATCTATCTATCTATCGATATAGATATACCGTCATATAGATTACCCGTCATAAAAAAGATGGGTACCATGCTACATTGCAGCCGAATTGCCACGAGCTGTGATGGACGAGAAGTCCATCACGTTTCACATGGATAGTTTTAAAAGTGGTAGCTATAATGTCTCTTTACGTGCGATCGGAGGGAGTGCAATCTGTATGCATATACGGATGTGAAAGGGCGACAGTAGTCAACAAATAGCTTCAATTCTTTGTTTTTCCACCAGTGTTAAAAAAGAACACTAAAAAATAAAAATAACTTTATTTGTGTGGCAGCAGGGTACATAGTTTTTACAATTATTAAACCTAAGTAGAAAAAAATGTAAACATGGAAAGATAAGCGACAACAGAGAAAAAATATACAAAAAGAAAAAATATATAATTAATAAAAAAATAAAATAAACAGCCTATTGTCCCCGAAGAGGTAGACAGAGGTGTGCTAGTACATCCATAACCCGTAAATCCAGTGGATATACTAGAACACCCACGTTTAGCCAAGGTACTAAGGCCCATGATGTCATGGGTGGCAAGCCTATGGCCACTTCGGGCACATTCCGATCCCGGACAATGTAATCCGTGCTCAGAATGATCTGAAAAACATTTACACACGGCTAACGGTCTTAACAGGTGACACCCGCACCATTACACCGCAGAGGCGATATATATATATACACAAAAAATGTGAAACCTCAGCGTAAGTTAGGATTGATAGTCCTAACGTTGATTTTCGGGAACACCCTTTAATTTCTCGTTTCGGCAATGTACCAAGTGCATCCAAGATATCACCACACAGTAATTTTAGCCATAACCTACATAATATACACGCTCATATACATATACAGCAAAATATAATGGAAATTAGTAATATTATTAAAAAGTAGATATAATAAATAAAATATGTAACAAATCAGCTCACAGCAATTTAATCAAACCCGGGCTATTTAAACTAACATAAATGTGACTATTTATGTAACAGCATTACATCATCAAAATTATTTTTGGATATATAATTTTTTTGATGAGAGATCACGCAGTGGACGGGGTACGGTTGTTCCAACATTTAGTTGCTGAGAAATTGAAGCTGCCCGTGAATGCGGCAGTGCAGTGAGTTGGCGTGTACTACACAATAGTGAGTAAATCTTGTCTGGTCTCTCGTCCAGGTCATGTTTAATGATGCCGAACAGCACAGGCGCTAAATGTAACCGCACGCGATTCTCCATTTTCAATATTGATGCCTGATTTAAAATGGAGCATGTTACTCCACCCGGGGAATTTTAAAACAGTAGCGTGCACAGGCATTTTGATCGCATTCAATACGTTTTTTAATTCACTCTAATAACCATGGACCCATTACAGTATCGACGTAGTTGAGCTGTGAAAGCACCAAAGCTTCACATAACCTGACACGTAGCTCTTCATACAGTGAGTTCCTAATACAATATAGAACTTTTAACTGGTAAAAACAGTTACTTATTATTTTTGCTACATGTTTCCCAAAGCGCATGTTTTCATTTAGCGTTAGCCCTAGGTTACGGGCTTCTATCACTCCATCGATTCTGTGTTCATTAATAGCGATGAATGGATTAGATTTTTAACTATTAGAACCAATTTCGGAGTACCGAGGAATATGTACCAGTATTTAGTTCTGTTTGTGTTTAAATCCAAAAAAATTGGATCTATCCCACTCATAAAGTCATAAAGTTCTCAAGAGAATCTGGACAACCAGATTTACCAATCATAAATATGGTATTTGTACAGTTACTAATGCATTCCGTTACGTAAGCGGAATAAATTTTAAATAAGATTGGCCCTAATATCAAACCTTGAGGGACGACTCTCCTACTTATGAGACTGCGCCTCGACGAGCTCACACATTCCTCCTCTTTTTTAATCTACTTCGCAGATAGCTTTCAAACCACAGTACAGATGCCCCCCTAATCCGTAAAATCTTAATTTTTTCGGTAGTAATGTTATAGTGATAGTATCAAATGCCCGAGAGAAGTCAAGGAGCACCATGATTGTAGCATTACCGTCATCTTGAGCATGAAGAATATCATCATTGACATTCGCTAGAGCGGTAGTTGTGCTGTGGTGCTTCCTAAAACCGGACTGCATAACTGGTAAGATATTATTACTTTCTACGTAATCTGTGAGTTGCGTACAAACAACTTTTTCTAAGGTTTTAGTACTACACGGTAAGATGCTTCTTGAACGTAGGTCCCTAAACTCTACAGGATTGGCTACTTTGGGGATAGGGCGCTCCACTACATCTTGCCATATGCTCGGGAAGGTCGAGGACAATATACTTTTATTTATTAAGTTTGTGAAGACACCAAGTGTATACGGAAGGGACAAAAGCAGCATGTTCAAAGAGATACCATCCGAACCTATGGCATTAAATTTTAATTCATGGTGCGTAACCATCACTGTGCTCAAATTATAATAAGCACTACTGCCATGAAACTTCTTATTAAAGGCTTCCATAATAAGTTATCTTCTCTTATGCCGACCGCTTGGTCGGCCTAAGATATAACATAAGAAAACAATGTACTATATAAAAAGGGTAAAATGTTTGCCCCCAAAAAGAAGTGGACAACAAAGGCCGGCTAATAGGTACCTTTTTTTTTTTTTGGTGACGAAGGGGAATGCATTTACGCATGATACCTGGGAGCCCGGGTAGACCCCCCGACCTATGTTGGACTCGGCCATTGGGTAGCAATACCAACTAAACACCTACGGGAGCCATCAGCCGCTATAGGTGGAGGGTCCCGGATCTGCAGGCAACAGGACCCGGCTAATAGGTACCTAAGCTTACGTAGTAACTATTTAATAATCTGCGCCTAAACAACCATTTTATTAAATTTACCTGTCCATATATCATTCTGTTTGTACGGAGTAATCTCTAACGGGTGGACTGAATATAATGAAACTTTCATTGGAAGATAGATGAGCTTATATGTGAAACCACGGGACACAAACTTTTGTTTATTTTGATTGTAAAGTTTAGAACTAAAAGTAATTCGACTTTAAACAGCATAACGCCATATTATAAGAGGTACTTACATACAATCTAACTCCTTACAATAAAAAGAAATCGCAGTAGGCATTTAAAATACCTTCAACTTGGCTTGTGTTTGCTCATAGATTTAATTCCTATTTATAGAGAAACATGCCGCTTCATCAAGGCTTGGCTAGTTTTTTTTATAGGATGCTTTTAGACAACTAGCGTGAATATGTGATATTGATGTTATGTATTTGGTGGGATTAAAATTTCATCATCACTCATGGCTATAATCATGGTTAGGCGCTTCCAACAGTAAATATACAAATTAAGTCGAAAATCTACTTTAGCATTCTGGAAATGCTGCCAATCTAGAAAAGCTTATCTAAATAAGATAAAAATTACAAAATTAAACGCATAGCTTGAGATACAATTATTAATATAATTTTCGTTCAAATAATAGTCAATAGACCACAATGAGTACCACACGGTTGGGTCACCGTTTTCGAATAATTTTAATCACACATACTTGAATATGATTTAGATAATATTCAGTCTTTAATTAGGCTTCGCTCAAAAAGTTGAACGACGCGGCGTTGAGCGACTCCCTTAAAACGATCGTTGTCCACTACGCGATTTTGTAAAATAACTCTTTAATACATCTATTTCGCGATAACAAATAAACAATAACCACTAAACTGATCCTGGACTTACTCGATGAATGGTTGAATTCAAATAATTTATACATCTTGGCACTCAATGTCTGAAACGGGTTTTAAATCTAGTATTCCTTGAGAGTAAAGATCTCGTACAGCTTCTAGTAGCCGCCTTTCGGCTCTAGGCTCGCCAAGAGCAACATCAACACTTCCTGCACATAATAAGAGAGCTCTAAGGGCAGCTCTCGGCCAATCAGGTTTTAAATCACGCCGCACTATAGCTCCAGATGATGCAGAGCCTAATCGAGCACATTCAAGTTCCAGACGATCTCCATACTCTTCTATTAGCGTATCACCAACACTTCTTCTTAATTCAGGAGTAAGCGATGATAGAAGCAGTAGTGCCACATCATCCATCGGTCTCCCCAAAGACACCATTTGCCAATCCAAGGCAATACATTCGCATGTTCCGTCTCGCTCCCTAAATAAAAGGTTCCCGCTCCAAAAATCAGCGTGTGCGAGAGGCGCCGGTTCGCCTGGTTGAAGCAAGGTACCAAGAAGGGACGGCGCTCTGGCAGTTAAAGCTGATACTGCTGCCGCTTCCTCCACACAATCTGAGCGGCCCCGAAGGAAAGCTTCGAGTTGCGGTAGACCTCGTCTCACTAAACGAAGATACCCTGCAGCTGCTCTTTCGCATGGAAAAAGGAAGTCGAATCTCTGGTCGAGAGGACCTTCTTTATCTCGAAGTGCCAAAGAAAGAGCGTGTAGTCTTGCGGCCGCGAACAGTGCAGACCTCGCCCTTTCAACGGTTAGTCCTTCAGCAAAGTCAGCCGATTGATAGCCAACTGCTGTGACGTCTTCGAGGACCAGCTCGCTGTCTCCAATTTCATCTGAAATAAAATTAAAATTTGGTTAAGTACCTATTTCTTGACAATATATGTATACGATAAGTGATAACCATCTTGAGTTTAAGAAACTAGAGTGAAGTAAGGACTTAGGTGAAAATGTATGAAAATCCGTTGTCGATTTTGGGGAAATCGAACATATGAGTATACCTACTTAGTTTTATCTTCTCTTATATATAAAATTCTCGTGTCGCAATGTTAGTTCCCCGACTCCTCCGAAACGGTTCTCCCGACTTTTACCAACTTTAGTATGCATATTCAGTAGGTCTGACAATCTGCTTACTATCTATTTTTCATACTCCTAAGTGATACGGGTTGTTAACACTTTTAATGTTTACACGTTACAACAAATTCAATTTGTCGCAGTACAACTTCAGTCGGGGCACCTAGCAGTATACGTGTTTTTTTATATGTCTTTCTTGTTGTATTTACATATTATACAATTTAAGAGTAATAGTAGTTTTGGTTTATAACAAGTATAGATAGCTATGCTATGACATGATTTCATTGATTTCGTCCGTCCGTCCGTCCGTATGTCACAGACACTGTGGTATAAAGTGTCACAGTGACTTTTGAACTACTGAGAGGACAATAGTGAAAAAAATTGGGATTATTGAATTCAATAAAAACTTCAAACGAAAATTGCTTTGAACAATTAGCTGTTTCTTTCTCTCATAGGAAACTCGCAAAAAAACCTTATAGACAAAATGAATTGCTACTTAATCAAAATGCAAAATGGTAATACAAAAGTAGCTTCATTTTAAATTTATCTTTGAGTGGAATCATATTGAAGTGCGATGACATCAAGGACATTGTTCGGCTGACTGATAACTAACTCTAATGGTTAAAATTTTTACCCCCTATAACGTAGTCGTGGCTGATACTAGGAGCCTGAAGTTTCAATATGTAAGCAAGGATTGTGTAAACATGGTATCTATGTTTCAGGTTCCATTCAATTTGAACCAGCAGTTTAAGAACTATCGCTGCATTATTATTTATTACCAAGTTTAATATTTAATGCTTCTGTGTCTGCTAGAAAAGAGGCGCCTTGTGATGATCGTTCTGTCAGCCAGTGAACTGAACGATCCTCATAAATCGCTTCTATTTCAGCAAACATAGAAACATTAAATATTATATTTCCAATACAATAAATGTTTCGTGTAGAAATCAAGGGAAAGCTAAAAATGCACTTTCGGCCCACTTTCCTAGATTCATCAAAAGCACATGTAACTTTGTAATCCCATACTATTATATAGAATAACAAAGTTATGTCTGCAGTGCATGAATCAATATACTGTATAAATAAAATATAATAGTAATGGAATAAGAGCTGTAGAGATAAGGAAGAGGTAGTTTCTTGTTGCATTGCATCTAAATTTGACCGACACTACTTGTAAAGTACCTATTCCGCTTACATGATATCGCGTTTAAGTGACAGCTATGGTGTTGCGTTTTGTGCGGTTTGTGAGTTTGCGGTGGCTAATTGGAAGGCAGGGGACGTGGAGGGCAACTTAGCTGCATGTTTTGTCTGCGCGTTTTCCCTCCTTATGCAATAAAAGATGCTAGATATAAATATAAAATTATGTTCAAAGGTAACTTTTAAAATAATCAATGGATTCAAACACGAAATGGGAAAACATGATTGGGATGTCTTTTTTATGGTATAAAAGTACAAACGAGCAGCCAGAACCATTGGAACCCTACTGACGCCCACAGACAATTTATAAATTAAGGAATTGAAAGTTTGTAGTATCTGATGAATAAACCCAAGGACTCAGCTAAACCATGGGAAATATACACACAGACAAAAGTTATTCAACGTGATTCCCTTTCTATTAATTTTTCCCCCTTCTAAGAAACTAATAAAGTAAAAACATCGTGTGAAAAAGTAGCCTTCAGGGAGCCGTTAGTTTCACTATAAATACTAATGAAATCTCTACGAAAAGATAACCCAAATCTAAGGATTTTACTGTGTAATAAATTCGTAACATACTTAGTACTTAGGCATCTGCAATTTATTCCCGGCCTACTTTCAGTCCATATTTTCCCTTGCTACATCCACTCCTAACCATTTCCATAGACTGATAAATAACGACCCATCCCTCCCTAGTACCTCATCTCACACAATTAGTGATATTGAAATTACCCCATCACTAGTCTACAAATTACTTTCAACCATAGATAAATCTAAAGCAGCAGGGCCTGATGGTATACCTCCTATCTTTATCTCTAATTGTGCCGTTTCCCTCACTTAACCCGTATATATATTATTCCAACGCTCAGTAAAAGAGGGTATTGTTCCTACCATATGGAAGTCTGCCTTCATCACACCAATTTTAAAAAATGGAAATAAAAGTGTAGTAACAAACTATCGCCCTATTTCTAAGCTATATCTGTTTGCTAAAATTTTAGAACGTATTGTTTACAACCAGGTTATGAATACCCTCCCTAGCTACTTCATACCTGAGCAACATCGTTTCCTTAAGGATCGTTCAACTACCTCGAACCTCTTATCTATTACAGATTTCATTTCGTGTGCCATGGATGCCGGAGGTCAAGTGGATGTTATTTTTACCGACTTTACGAAAGCTTTTGACCTCATAGACCACAAAATGCTTCTGCAAAAACTTCTATCAGCTGGAGTGTTCTCTTATATAGAAAATCTTATATAAGTTTTATAGACTTAACTTAATTATTATAGAAAATCTTATATAAAAAATCGTTTGCGGGCTGTAAGTAATTAATGGGTATACATCCAACTGGAATTTGGTGTCGTCTGGAATTCCACAGGGCTCGCTAATTGGGCCTTTGCTGTTCAATATTTTTGTTAACAATGTCAGCTCCTGTCTCACCCATTCTCATTTCCTCCTTTACACAAATGATATGAAATTTTTTAAAGGCCATATTCTTTCACCGAATGATTTAGATGCATTCAAGAATTACTTCGAACTGAATAAATTACATCTTAACATATCCAAATGCCTAACTATCACCTTCAGAAGAAAACTCTCCGTAGCATACTTCGACTAATCGATAGGAAGCGAAAAACTGAGGCGTGTTGATGAAATCAGAGATCTGGGAGTAATTCATGATGCATAGCTCGCTTATGAAAACCACATTGATGCTGTGTCCAAAAAAACTTATAAAGCAATGGGATTTGTATTGAGATCTTGTTCGCAATTCTCCAGTCTGAAAATCGTCAAAATTGTACACAGTTTGTATGTGCGTAGCAGGTTTTGAACAGCAGGTTTGAAAGATTAAAGCAAAAATTCACGCGTATTCTATTAGTCAGAATTGCACAATCTAATATTGTTTCTCCACGCCTACTTTCAAAAATAAATATACGCATCCCTTACAAATACACACACCTAAGACATCACACAACGCTAACCACAGCCTCACACAACTCTAATTATATAGTGTATATTTGCTCAATCTTGTTATAGTCTTTTTGTTAATAATACTGTATTATTTTCCAAGTAAAATAAAAATCTCTGTGACTTGGCCGTTGGAAGGTCTTTAAGCACATTTACATGTTGACACATCCAAGTCAACGCTCAAGTCACATAAAGTGTAACTATTAACTATATTAATAAAGAAATATCAGTAAAGATCCGAGATTTCACTACTTTATATAGTGAAACGTGCAGCTTTATCGAGACTTGGCTAGCCTTTTACAAGATGTTTTTGCTGTAATATCTATATCCTGAACAATCGATAGGTATAGCCTAATATCTTGAATATAACTTCCTAACGTATCTACCACGTTGCTTTCTTTCTCCCAGCATCTTCCATGGACCATCCTGGGACCAGCACTCACACGCAAAATGATAGCATATCCATCATGTGTTTTAAATGTCTGCTAACTATCACCTACCTGGTAATCTCGCCTTCACACATTTGGGCACCGGTAGCGTCTCTCCAGGTCCCAAAGTTTCAGCCAATCGGTTTAAAACGGGCGCTAGTTCTGTATAGAACAATATTTCCCTCGTGTCAAACTGAGCTTCTGCCACGAACAATCTACCGAAGGGATCGTGTGGTGGCAACTTCACGACTAGTGGCAGAGCCTTCTTCTCGCCGGAACGTTCGTAGCGCACGGTAACTGCGAGAACCCGACTCAAGGTGCCAGCTACTTCCGCCCGAGTCTCCACTCGAATCTGAAATTAATACTTATATTAGTTGCGTATTTACTAGCCTTCTTGCTTGCTGAATCGGGCTACCATGCGGCATGCCCTCTACGGTGGTGGAAAATATTCTTAACGTCTTTTTGTAAATTTTTATTTCTTGGGAAGTTATATAGATAGAATAGAGGCTATATGCTTTAGTCGCTTCTCCTGTAGTAGTTTGCTAATGCAGGAGATGCGTATAGCTTTCAATATTATTCTACAATACATTTACGAATATTATTATCCCACCATAAAAACACGCTTTGATGGCTGATAAGAACACACTGCTTAAATATAATTCACTTTTATTATGCAGAGTTCAAATTGGTTGAGAAGAGGTCAATATATTTAAACTCTAGATACCTGCCAACAAGAACAACAGTTATAATTATTAATAGGAAAATTGTTGGAATAATCTTAAATATATAATGTACCTGTCTAATGTTACAAATAATAGTCTGAATGTATGTTTATTCTCTCACGAACAATGAAAAAAAGGATTTGGTTGAAATTTGGCACGGTTATAGATTACAATCTGGAATGGCAAAGAATACTTTCGTCTGCGAAAAAAAACGCGGATAAAATAGCTAAGTCCATGTTAAGGAATAAGTGAATATGGTAATAGGTAACTATTAACTTTGAGGATAGTTCCGTCTTTTTGCCTTATGTGCACTCCGGGCTTGTTTTCAGTATCTCAAATAAAAAAACTAAAATAAACTAAAACCAATAAAAAGCAAAATACCCTGTAGCTACCTGCTCTCGACAGTACTTACTGTAACAGGTTATATCAAAAACCTTGTCGTGTCCCCCCGGGTTATGAATACTTTATTATTATCATCAACTTACTTTGTTTTATATTTTATTCGGTCTAAAAAAGCCCCCCCTCGATTGATATAGTATAGGTAGTTCGGATATTTACTGAGATGCAAAAACGCCGCTGCGGTTGCCGGCGACCATACTCGTATTATGCTACCACATTATGAGTAAATAAGAAAAGAGTATTGATGTCTTACGTTACGAAAACTACTTTTACGGATTTTATCGCGATAAAATCCGTAAAAGTAGTTTTATTGTAAAAGCGCGAAAAATAATCGCGGAATTTATTCAAAAAAAATTTTCGTTGGAAGTTTTTATTGAAGATTGATTTTTTTACTAAAAGGTGTGGGAACCTCCATACCATTCAGTAAAACCTATTCAATGACATCCCACACGGCTATGTCCCCTCAAGAAAAAATATCGTACCTCATTTACGTGTGGAGCATATTTATTTTTTTCTAAAATCGTTTGAATCTCCGAGTAAAACGACGTCATGTGGTCAGACAGACGAACAGATGGACGTGACGAAACCATAAGGGTTCCAATAGTGTTATCTGGCTACGGAACCCCAAAAAATGTAAACTACACATATTGTATTTAGGCAACAACACTTATTTACTTATGGTTCAACATTTATAACAAACGCGTGTTGACCTAGAGGGATGGATATTTCAAGTAGCTATCTAACACGATGTATTTTAATGTAAAATGAACAATAATCAGTAATTACTTAAATGCAGTAACATTAAGAATACGTTTCAAAAAGTGTCCGTGTCCAGGCTTATATGTCACGACGACCTCGTTGGAGACCATTCCTACGCGCTACGTTACAGGTACCTACCTAACTTATACGTCACCGGATAAAATAATTGCTTACCCACATCTGAAAACATATTTAGGTCACGTGTTAAATATCTACTAATAACCTATAGGTATGTAATATATATTATACAAGTTAGAATACATTATAACATGTAGGTGCCTTCTTAGTTTTGACAAACAACTACTTTTTGTGTTGAGTGCATAACGTATGTTATGTTTTATTTCTGCATCCATCAATGTATTGCATGCTAGAGTATAATTATGTTGTTTAATGTTTAAAAGTGTGGACGCCATGACCTACCTCTCGGTGATCGGCCACACCCGCGCCAGTCAGCAGGTCTCTGGCCCACTCCTCGGTAAGAGCAACAGCATCTGCTTCCAGTCCCGCTTCGCTGTCCGAGTCGTCACTCCCGAAGCTCGGTTTGTCTGAGGCGGCCGTGCTATCTGATCCAGATTGCATTTTACACTCCCAAAACCTGTTTACTTCAATATACACGCATAATACTCGTTATTAACGCAAGACCTTGTGTTCCCGTGTTTATCGTCGGGAGTGCGGTGACGGCTGTATCATCGAACACTCGCAGGTCGGGTGGCGCTGGGCGCATGCGTGCTGTCACTTTCAATTATTCACCGGAACTCCCGTCTTGTGTCATCCGTACTCCGTCGACGACCGGCGGGCAGCGGGCCGTCGTGTCTCGGCTGCGCGGCGTGCGTGCGAGGCTGCTTAATGCGTTAGTTTTCGCTGTAGCAGACAGGTCGAGGGCGGCTGTGCGGTGATTGTGACTACTTACATGATATTATAATTGCAACAGACACTAACCTATATTCAAGAGCTTATTCTACAGAATAAGAGTAATTATTTTATAACAATATATCAAATAACTTTTAATACGGGACATTTTCATGAACGTTCATTGAACCTAAGGCTATAAATACTTTCTTTTTTGTTGAGCCGCAACGCACCACCGGCCCTGGGTGAGTTCTACGGGTATTCATGTTATAGTGCCGAATAATGTGCACACAAAAAGCAACGCGGGTGGCATCCGTACAGCCTTTGTTATGGTGCCCCGGAACTATATCTTCTTACTGATCATAGGTGGATCTGATCACGGCTTCTTACTGATTTCTAGCACAATTCAACCCCTCCCGTCAGAGGGGGGGGGGGGGGTGCAGGCCGGCCTCCTCAGATAAGCCAAACAATAAACGAGCTCAATTATCCTTATCCACGACACCGCAATTTAAACGGCACCGTTTTTGCGCCGTCCCACTAGAGTGGGGAGGGGCACTGTCTCCCCTTTTTAGGTCCCAAAATAATCACTATAGGGTACGCCCACAAACAATCTGGTACATCTCTTAACATCTGCAGGAAAAGAAGGGGTCTGTCCTCCTATCGTCTCCCTAAACCAGAAGACACAAAAGTCTTCGCTGGTCAGTCGAACTGTTGAGGCTGGAGCAATTGAGCCGCCAATCAGTAGTAGGTGCTTCCGGAAAAAAAGACGTCTAGCCCCTTAAGGGGCCGAAACCACTTTAACACCACAAGACAACTCCACCAACTTTGGGACAGTGCAATAGGGCGAGGTTCCCATCATCGCCCCTTGCCCTGTGCATAAAGACGCCTCCTTCTCTTGCTCTGCAGTCCCCTCTTCTTATGTTATAAGACGAAACTTTTCATTAGTAATTATCGGTTCTGGCCATGATGATAATACTTAAATTGTCGGTTACAACCTCTTTCCCCAAATCTAGTCTCACCGCCAGACGGGCACTCATAGCAATCTGTTGAAGCTGTATTGCACTTCTCTTCGCTTCCGCAGCATATGAGTTCGGGTCTGAAAAGCTACTAAAAAAAGTGCATTACCGAGAGTATGCTTTAATGAATTGCGTAGTTTAGCACCAGTACTGTTGTACCACTAAGATTCAGTTGTCCGTCAGTAAAAACAATTTAATGTTAGGTCCTTACATATGAAATCGACGTTTTGTATGGGAGGAACAAAAAGTCGAATATTTTTATTATATATTNNNNAAGCATTTTTATTATAACACTTAATTTGACTCCCCATAGAAATCCTCAGCTAATGGGAAAACTTTTTTTTTTTAAACGCGCTCTGTGTGACGTGAACTCTGTATCAAACACATGGGCGTTTAAGGAATGTTAAAGGATGATAACCAGTCGAGTGTAATGCCTTCTGTCATGTGGCTACGAGCGTAGAATGGAGTAGCAGGTTAGGGCAGGTAGCTTGCAGGTGGGTTTTAGAAAATGTTCGTGAAGAGAGTGACTTCCCGAGCAGCGCACTATTCACTAACGAGTCGGTACACTAGTAAGTACGGGGTTTTTCAATACTCACAACGGTATGGTGTATAATGAACACGGTCGGCTGTCAAACCCCATGATATAAAAACCAGCGCTTTCTAACATCGATGGTGGATTAATGTTTGGGCCGCAATTTTGGGAAATAAGATAACCAGTCCTTGTTTCCTGGCCAAAACAATGAGTGGCAATAATTGTTACCTTAGGTTCACACAGGAAGACGTCTCGAAGTTATTCGTTGTATGAGTTTTCAACATGATGGCGCCTCACCATGCTTATCCCACCCTCCTCTGTGTTAACAGACCCCCTGTATGAATTCGGAGCACAAAGAACGTTGGATTGGCCGCGATGTACCAGTAAATTGACCTGTACTGTCGCGATCTGACTACGTCATGTCCTTCCCCTGGGGCACCGTCAAGCAATCAATCGGAAAAGCTGTTAAATTGAATCTGAAATACGATTCCTGGCTGGTGAAAAGTGGATAGAATGAGGATTCGGGAGTGTTGAACAATGCTTGCACAATCGAACATGAGTAAACTAAATATAGCACTTGACATAAGTGATAAGTTCACTTCAGTGCTATCAATTATTTGTTATAAGAAATTATTGATTGCATGAATCGTTAATAGTTAACATACAAGAAGAAAGAGCTGATAGGGCCACACGGCAAGAAAATGTCTCGGAACTGCTATAGGCTTTCAAAGGCCCAAAAAAAATATCGCAGCGCAGAGCCGCAGATGTAAAATTCTTTTTAATTTGAACATCGTAGTGATTTAATATTTTTAAGTTAGTAGCACTAAATGAAATGAATTATTACAATGGAATATTGACACTCAACGAAAATTGGTACATTAAACCGACAGTAGGAACTAGAGATATCAGTTATTTGCTCCGTAAAACTTAAAACGTATACTGCTTAATTTGTGGGTCCAGAGACGGAGCAGTAGGTCATACTCATATAGGCATGCATTCCTCCTTTATTTTAAATGTCTTGTTTTATTCAAGACAACATAGACAGATAAAAGATGCATAAGGCAGGTACCTGCTACATGCGGCAAATGGCCGTCTTGTTGAATAGAAAATTAGGATGACAAAACAGTACCTTTTTCTATCTTCAGATCTAATGTTGCGTCAGAGATTATACTACATTTGCTGTCTTTCGGCTTAGACAGCCTTTTAGGATTGACGTACCTATGTATATTATCTAGAGACATCGATGTTAAAATCTATAGATATCTCATATCATAATTTCTACTTACAAACGTACGCGGGGAAGGGAAGGCGTAGAAAAATACAATATGACCAGCCAGCTTCTCGTGAGTGGTGACGGGAAATGTAGGTAGTGCTTGTTGATAGAGTATTGTATGGTGTTTGATGAGTGTTTAATAGGTTATACTACATTGTATTCCTTGACTCAAATCTCTCCTGGAATGTCTACATTGTAGCAATTATGTTTTGGAATTAAATATTTTATAAAAAAAGTATATCTGTCATCCTTGACTGTAAGGCTTAATGTTCTCCGTGTTGAAGAAATGTCACTCTTTTTCCTTTTGGCGATGGCAAGGATGGATATATTCGCGATAGCTGATGCTATCTGCCATCGCCAAATCATAATTAAATAGTTTTTCTCTTCCGCCGGGGACCTATATATTCGTGTCACAATGCACGAATTATTATTTCATTAAATGGAGCTCAACTTCTTTTTTATTTTGTTTATTAAATTGAGATTTAATATGAAGATCAAATAGCACTATATTCTTCAAATATTGAATATAAGGAATGAAGGAAAATCCGTGACAATTACTGGTTATGGAACAATAATTATATATATAAAGGACCATCCAGGTTGCATCCGGGAGTTTCGCACAACTACCGAGATAAGATTTCATACCCTCACTATTACTATCCAATATCAGAAACTGTATTAATCCCATTGTTGTACTAGTACTATTTTAAGTCTGTCCTGGATTGTGAATGTGGAAAGACAACGATTAAATAAATGTATCTAAAAGTCTAACTAAACCTCTTATAATTTCTTTAACCCCATGAGAACATCTTTTACAGAATTTATAGATTCCTATAGAATAAATTGTCACAACATTAATAACATCTATCGTAAGGTTCACTTCTCAATTTACTCTTTGAAACGCCTTCAGTATTCTCGCCTTTTTCAACTAAAATATCACTTGCTCAAACCCTAATTCAACCGATCATTGACTACACATATAATATATGTTGTGTGCTACAAACGAAAATTAAAATGAATTAGAGACAGAAACATTTAGATTGAAAAAAACGTGATCATGCCTCGGTTGTGGGTGCCAGGTTGCGAATTAAGTAACTGTGGGTAAGCATTTGTACAGATGTTTATAGGTGGGGGTATCTTCTAGATTCCGACTGCAGGTATACCTCGTTATCTCATACACAGAGTAGAGATTATAATACATCTATAATTAAACTCTAAATAAGTCCTAACAACAAAATTTAAAAAATATTTTTTCAAAAAAACTAAATCAGATAACAATAATTTAATTTTATTGCATGTAAGTGAGATCACTAACCTGTAATACAATATTTTTCAAGCATAACTTTTTCCATATAAAATACATTTATTTACAGGTTTCTTTAATTTTTCGGTTTATCGATAAATCACGTTATATGTTGTGATACAGCGCTGTTTATACGTCAATGACAAGAATAGCAATAATTAATGACGTTTGAAAGAAAGGGAAGGAATCATAAAAGACTGTCATTGTTTCTAATGTGAGTTAACCTCTAAGTAAATTATTTTCAGAAATTTATACACATGAAATTAGCTTACCTATGAAAAGTAATGTTTCAATTTTTAGATGTAAGACTTTATGTTAATATGATTTCTTTTATTGTACAGGAGGGCATAATGAATTTTATTTAATGATATATTATAGTAGAAGGTATTTGCGCAATTAGATAATGTCGATGGGTCACGAAACTGGACTATACTAATGAATATTACGGGCTCGGCGTCACATATACATATGTATAATTGCAATCTGTCCGAGGTCTTGCCAGACAATTTTCGCCCAGCCTTAGGCGTCTATGGGTTATAACGTAATGTCTAGAGATAATGAAACTCAGACGTAGATAATTTATTAAAATGATTTGAGGTTGCGTTCCAAAATTTACTATCTGTGCAGACGGAACACAGCCTTAACAATGTCATTTGTCAATTGTCAAACATGTCACGACACCCGGCTCCTGTGTGTTTATTATTAACTATCTACAATTTCGGAAATTGGGAATTAAATTTCCACTTCATTCTGAATTTTTCATGTACATTCGGTACATGCAAGTGGTCTACATAATTTGAATGCGTATGTAGACCAAGTCTTCGCTGAGTATCGCTTAGTAACTTATTAAAATGGGAAAAGAAAAAGCAAGGAAAAGACGCAAATCTACGGACAGTTCTGGTTCAAGCAGTTCCGATTCGAGTCAAGAAAAGAAGAAACTTCGTAAGCTTAAAAAGAAGTTAAAAAAGGAACAGAAGAAAACAGAAAAGGCCTTGAAAAAGAAGCTAAAGGATGAGATAAAGAAACTTAAGAAAAAACAAGGAAGTCGTGATAGTAAGAGCATCGACGAGGCACCGGCGGACATTCCAATAGGTACACGACTAACATAAACCGTGACCGTGACCTATGGAGCTCTATGGGGGAGGCTATGTCCAGCGGCCGATGATAATGATGATAACATAAACCAAGACTTATGTTATATTTCGTTCATACCGCCAAAGATATGTGCAAATAATAAATATTTAAAAAAGTACTAGGTGTACAGGGATTGCACACCTTATTTTGAATAGCCCTTGTGCTACTTAGTAAATTACTTTATTTTTTATTCGACTTCAGATTTAGTGCCAATAAATATAAACAATATAATTTTTCAGAATTGATGGAAAAATCTAAAGCTATGGCCCCAATGACCAAAGAAGAATGGGAAAAACGTCAGAGTGTAATAAGAAAGGTTTTGGATGAAGAGACTGGCAGATACAGGTTATTCTATTTTTCTTATTTCTTTAAATATTTTGGATCACAATTTAGAACTTTATTGACACACTTATTGATGGAGTGTTCCCTGCAACGGGGATTTAAATAATTTTTATTTCCATGATTTAAAACTAATGTAACAAGATCTCTTTGGCTGGCTTAATCTTATTAAGTATATAGCCTTTAAATAAAGATATAAGAAAAAAAGGTCTCTTTCTAGAAAAACTAAAATGAATGACCCTACTTTATTTTGTTACTTCATCCTACCTATTGAGTATTATAGTATTATTTAAAAAGATTTATAACTTCATTTCAAAGTGCTCTTTTAATTGAACACTCCCTCAGTAGTGACAATTTTTCAGGTTGATTAAAGGGGATGGAGAGGTATTAGAAGAAATAGTATCTCGAGAGAGACATAAGCAGATTAACCGGCAAGCAACATTGGCAGATGGAGAATTCTTTCAATCACAAACATTAAAAAATAAAAAACAATTTTAGATGTAGAGCATGATTACTGATCTCCATATACTTGTACTTTAGTACAAGTCATTATAGAGAAATACAGAAATTAGGCTATGGATGTAAAAATAGTTTGCTCATTTTATTATCTGCAGGTAAGTGAGTTTTAGTTGTTAACCTTTTGTTTTCTTAGAGCAGTTACTTTTATGGCTTTAGTTTATAAGACTTTTAATGGAGGATTATAAAAGTACATTGTGATAACCTTATGAGCAAGATTTATGTACTAATTTATCCTATTTTTATCCTAGGGTGCGTAATTAAAGTGTCCATTAAATAAAATATCTTCTTGTCAGTCTTTATTTATTCCTTTTGCTACTCCCATGTAAACAAAAAATACATATAGTAATAACTGGTAGTTGTATCAGAATGTTTAATATGGAATCATCATCATCATTGGAGATGACACTCATGTTACTCCTGCAGAGCTATTTTAAAGTAGACATAAGGTGTTCTATAAAGTGAGGACTGTCTGGCTCAGTTGGTAACATGTCGATTAGTCTGCATGTTACTAGGGGTGATTGATAAGTACAAAGTTGTACGACAAAGAAAAACTTTAACAATCTACTTAAAACAATTCTATTTTTCAACGTAGTTTCCTTCTACTTCAATGCATTTAGTGCAGCGCTTCTCCAATGCCGCGTTACATCAATTTGATAAAATGTTTTCTCTAACCCCTCAAAATACTCGTCAATGACTTCGACATTTGAAAATCTTCGGCCACCTAACCATTTCTTGAGATTCAGGAGTAAGTGAAAGTTGTACGGGGCCATATCTGGGGAATAGAGGGGATGCGGTAACGATTCAAACCGCAATTCATCAAGTTTGGCAACTGCAACCCTTGACGAGTGCAGGTGCATTGTTGTGGTGGAATAAAACTTTATTTTTGGCTAAATAAGGCCGTTTCTTACGGATTTCTTCTGAAATTTTTGCACCAAGCTTGCATAATATATAAAGGATGATAGAATACTATGTAATAAATTTTGTTTGTCTATCTTTTTTTTAAGTTTGTCGTAACGGCCAGTTATCAATCAGCCTGATACACCAGATTTTCGAATCTAATATTCTTCTATAATAAAAATCTTAAATTTATTAAAATATCAAATATATTTACGTTGTCTAGTACCTGTAACACTAGTACTTAGGGTACTTACCCAGGACTAGGCTAACGCGGTGTGTAGAGTCCACAAATATTATTACAAAATGCATTGTGTCTCCGACATATGTATCTAGGTTTTTTTCAAGTCTTATGTGCTCTGAATGAAGTCTCTTTGTATATTTTATTGATGATTACCTATATTACTTACATAAAAGGTTTTTTCACTGTAAAATAATAGCTGTATTTGTAAGGGGTAGTGCCATGCTACATTGCAGCTGAAGTGAGCCAGAATGAACAGAGGTACCTATTTCTTGCTTATTACTGCCGTAAAGGGACAGCTACTGTTGCGTTTTATAAACTTTATGAGTAACTGATCCATCCCGGACCGGCTACTGCACGGAGATCGTCTTCCCACCTGGTGAGCGGTCGACCAACACTTCGTCTACCTGAGCGCGGCCTTCACTCCAGAACCTTGCAGACTCATCTGCCATCTGTCCTTTTGAGTGTGTGACCAGCCCATTGCCACTTAAGCGAGCTTTTAGGAGGAGGTACTGCCATGCATTGCAGATGACACTACATCCTCCTATGGAACGGAATTGGGGCGGCACGACCGGGGAGGTACCTCTCGCTCACAGAATACCGCCATAAAGTGACATCTTCAGTGTCGCGTTTCGTGCGGCTTGTGAATAGCCGGTGGCCCATTGGGGTGGGGAAGGTGGGCAACGCATCCGTATAATAATTGTGGATGTTTATGTTCGTCGGTAGTCGTAAAACGGCTCCGATGACTCGTTTGCCCCCTATTCTATTTTCTTTTAATCTTTGCGTGATATCGGATACTTTAGTTCTCTGCCTTATGACTTCGTTAGGAATACTATCGGACAAAGAAACATCCAACAAAGCACGTTCAATAACCTGCTCAGCTATCGCAAACTTTCGGACCAGTCCTAAATTAAGAGGCCATGTTTCGGCCCCGTAGGTCATCACGGGGGAACGCATTGGTCGAAGACTGAAGCTCTGCAGTAGAGACGACGTGAGAATGTAAAGAAGCTTCCGGAATCCTGCTCCACCCAACTGAATCCTTCTATCGGGGCTTCCTTCTTGAAGTTGTGTCTACCTAATTGCAATAGTTGGCCAAGGTAGAAGTATTCGTCTACGATTTCGAGAATAGCACCAACGACGTTGACCGTCCTAGGGAGAACGTGTTCATTGAACATAACCGTTTTCTTGCCCAACTTCATCCTAAGGCCAATACGTTCGGAGGATTTATTCAGGCTGTGCAACATTTCTTGCAGGCTCTCCAACGATTCGGTCAACACAACGATATCGTTGGCGAAACGAAGGTGTGACAGGTACTAGCCGTTAATATATATGCCGCATGCTGCCCAGTTTAAAGTCTTAAAGACGTCCTACAAAGAATTAGTGAAGTTTCGGGGAAATAACATCCGCCTGTCGCACTCCTCGGTGCAATTGGATTGGCCTTGTTTGGCCTCCCGTAATCAGGATGGACATAGAATTAGCGTCTTACAATGCTTCAGTACTTCGACGTATCGCCAATCGATGTGACATCGTTGTAGAGCTTCCAGAACAGCTCAGATTTCGACAGAGTCAAAAACTTTTTCATAGTTCACAAAGATAAGGCACGGCGGCTGATAGTAATCATGTGTCTTTTGTACAACTTGCCTTATGGTGAAAATGTGGTCCATGGTGCTAAATCCTCTGCGAAACCCAGCCTGCTCCGGTGGCTGGAATTTGTCTATTTGTGATTACTACCGGTTTTAAACTTATGGATCACGGAGACATCCAAATCACGGAAATACATTCTTTCGCTCCGTCATAATAAAGCCATTCTCGTTATTTGTCACAGTATCGGGGCTCTGCCATGTCCACTTCCTATGGGGCCTCTTCTTGAAATAGGAATTCATTAAGAACGGGCCCTCTTTCTCGAGGAAGTTTACCAGCATCTGCCCCCTGCGATTTCAGCTTCCGACTCCATGTGGTAGACTCGATTCGACACCATTTCGTACTCCTACTTTGTCATTAAAGTCCCCCATACAACATTGAAGTGGGCCTTACAAGTGTTATGTAAGGCCTTTGAGACATCTTCATAAGTTGTCTCCACGTCGTCATCGGAATGTGTCGAGGTTGGTGCGTACACTTGCATCACTTTGAGCCTGTACCTCTTAGTGACTTTAAGATACGCCACCCTACGTGACCCACTAGAGATTTCGACGATGTTGCCTACGAGGTCTTATTCACGAGGAAACGCCGCCTTGTGATGGAGTGTCGCCTTCCCTGAAGTAGAATAGGTGACCCGATGGCAGTTATGGTGTCTTCACCTTGCCTTCGGACTTCACATAACCTCACAGTGTGCCGTCGGATTTTTCCCAGTTTCACCTCCAGCTCAACCAAGTGGTTATCTAGTCGAAGCGTTCGTCCGTTAATACGTAGCGAGGTCAAATCGATGGTAGCGATCCGTAGCTCGGAGATTCTTAACACCCCTTGTTCCACCGTTATTCGGATTGGCCGAATTCTACTGCTGTCGTCCATTGGAGGTAAATGCTCATAATTGCCACGCTGAGCAGGCGGGTTGGCAATCGCAGATTAGATTTCGGACCGGCGCCACTGTTGCCGATCCGATTGATGGTTCCGCCATCAATCGGCGCGAGCGCCGTCCGGTGCTACCGTCTACTTCACTGTCACTATAAAACAGACGGGACACCAAACAACTAGCTCGCTGAAGCCTCTTAGTTGTTAAAGCTAGAACTGACATAATAGTTTAAATTTTTTATTGGGTTCAGAAACGTATGGAACGTAATGGTAGTGAAAAAAATATTAGCTGTTGTAAATTATTTATTCTTCTACCTAAGTCTGCTACAGTTCATCTTTGGTTAGAACTGGGGTATCGCTGGGTGCATTGTCTCGAGATTTGCTAGTGTCTTCTAGGTGTTCGTTCACAAGAGATATAAGACTATCTAATGGTTGACCACCATTTTCAATACTCACTATTTTCTTATGTTTATACAATACCAGTGTAGGCAGACCGTTTATCTGAAATAGAATAATGTTAATCTGGATTGTGTATAATATAAAAGTGAATCAACATTGTCTGTTCTATATGTTTAATTTATAACAAAACTTTCAATGCAACTAGCTGCTGTGCTCACTGGTACAGGTTGTTGTGAGTCGCCATCTTTATTTTCACAACAAGAGTCTTAAAGGAAAGAATCTGAAGAGGTCTCCCTCTAGAGTTGGGCAGTGGACAATTAAAGTTTTATGTTGCTTTTAACTTGAACTGGTATAGAACCATTTTTAGTATGTTGACATGTTTATTATATTATTATTTATATCTTATATCTGTGGATCACAGTATGTTAGCCTAGCTCTGTGCTAAGTACCGTAAGGACTTTACAATGGAAATATGTTTAGTATATTTTATAAATTAAAAATGTATATAATAGAAATAGATCTTAAATAATATTGCAATTAGCAAACACCCAGGACCTGGGAGGGACTCCATGTCGTGACCGATACCCGAGCTCTGTCCCACTGCCGCAGCCGATCGTCGTGAACGGATATTGTGTACGCAAAGGAACAACCTCTAAACTACTGCGTAACTCCAGTATCCGGTATACGAGGGTGAATTGAGAAGTACTCGGCCTAATACAGATTCGTTCAATTCTAAAAATCAAATCTACCTACATTATCTAGTTCAGACAAGTTAATTGATTGAGGTTGGAAATGTGTGCGATAATTTGTTGTGATTTTATTCTTATTTTTTTCAAAGCAATAGTATATATTTTCTGCAAATGGAGCCAATGCTTGATTTGCTCCATTTGCAGCGCCCCGTCATTAAGTACCGCCATAAGAAGGCGCTAACACCGAAATCCATCCATGATGATTTGGTCAGTACTTTAGGAGATTCTGCTCTATTTTATTCATCCGTCAAAAATTGGATAGCAGAATTCAAGCGTGGTAGAGAGAGTATAAAAGATAAACTCTGGAAGGCCTTCGACGTCCACTACTGACGAACATATTAAAAAGTACTTAATTTAATTATGGGAGACCGGTGGTTAAAATTTAGTGAGATAGCCGAGATTATAGGCATGTCTTATGAACGAACTCAAAACGTCATAGTGAAAGAATTGGGTTTCCACAAGGTGTCTGCGAGGTAGGTTCCGCGACTGCTTTCAGTTGAATAAAAAAGGACGCGATTGACGATTATTTCACGTGACTGTTTGGAATTACTTGAAGCAGGTGCAGATGATTTTTTTGGATCGGTTTGTTACAATGGACGAAACATACAAAGTTTTATTGGGATTGGACAGGATCAATTAAATACATCCACAATTGACTTATTCAGACTCACAGTCTGCATTACGTACAATAATATATTATGGCTTACATCAGCGGTATTATATGTGTCTACCAATGTGTACCACTAGGAGGTGTTTGGGCCAAAAAGTTATTGCATGCCCGGTATGATATACAGAATGAGGAGCGCGTGAATTGTTTATTATCTGCCGTCCACAGTATATAAATCGCACAAGTTACACAAGCGCCTACCTTCTCCACGTCACAGATTGCTTTTGATCGCCCACAGTCCACGTCTGCTATCAAAACACGAGACTCGTTTTGGAACTTCTCTCCTAGTTTTATCCATAGCGGATTTAACTGCATGCAGTGTGCACACCTGAAATACATGAAACATGACATTGTGTACTGCATAAGTATGATTTCTAGACAAGTTAGTGACACAGTCTAATAACAATCGACAATATCAGAAACGATTCCAACGGGGGCGATACATCGATATAGCTCGGTTTTATTTTCAGAAAATGGCGTTTTAACCGCGTTTTAAATGAATAAAAACTTCCTAGAATATCACTAGAATACGAAGCTAGATTTAGCTCGGTCGAGAAATCGGGTGCCCTAAAACGCAGGAACCTCGGGTTCAAATCTCGGTTCGATTGTTTCTTTTATTTTTCCCCTTCTTTACGAGTTCCTTCTTGTGAGAAAAAAATCTCCATGTTGTTTGTTGTTTAGTAGGAGATATTACCAATGCTAGCTCTACTACCATAACTAGGCTGATACAACGGGCAAGGCAGGATCCTATCGCTCGCATAAATATGTCTGGGATTCGTGTGGGCGATAATACCAATTGTGACAGCATATGCCAAGACAAAGACATGAAAGGATCGTCCCGCAAGATCGATAGTGCGTGAACAAAGCCTATTGGGGTGATGGGCGTTAAAATACCAATTATCACGATCTCTGCTCTGCGGTTGGAGTCTGTTTCAGCGCAGAATCTATAGACACTTCTATGTGCTCAAGGAGTCGGTATATTTCGGTATTTTCGTTATGGGATCTGTATAGGCCCGCATAGGCGTGGGGGTGGGGGTGCTCGCACACACGCAGCCAAAGAATGGACTGATCCTTGCTTTCAAAGTTGAAGAGGCGCCGATAGCAGACACCTTCTCCGATAGAAACACACTCCAGCCCGTGGTATAAATAATTGTTGTAATTCATACCCTAGGTAGCTAAGGTAACATGAATCAACCGGAGAAGACATCTGCGCTTTTGTCAGAAAGAAAAAAGAAGGCTTTGCTGTCTCAAGGAGGTGGTAGACAACGACGAGATTGGAGTGCAATCCCCCAATGCAGCAAATATCAAAAATTACACTAGCAGGTGGATCCTTCGACTTTTCTTGTTCGCCCCAATAAAGCGGTCAAAGGGCACAGATCTCCCCCCCCCCCTATACGTGCGGCAACGTAGGCATTTCGGCACAGGTTCAGGACCTGAACAAGGAGGTACCCACCGGGGGTGATCCATTTTTAAACCGTGCTGCCATGAGATGGAGGGTGGGGGGTGTTGGGCCTACCGGAACTCTCACAAATCGATCGAAACGCGACGTTGACAGAGTCAACATCACTTCACGTCCGAGTCATGTGAGAGAGGCGTACTTCACCGGGCGCGCCGGCCCAATTCGGCTGCATGCAAATTAAATGCAGTTTACACTATCTCTTACAAAGTGTTATATGTAAGAACACATGACACAAATTATATCCTAAAGTTAGGTCGTGGCGATGATTGGTTTAGAGGTGACATATATTACCATGGTGCAAAATAGTTGACAAAAACCAATTCTTTTTGCAGAAAAGTTTCAAAAGTCTCCTCTGATATCCTGGCCACCGGCAATGACTTTTCCTTTTTCATGAATTTCTCAGGATCGTGATTCTCAGCAAATAACATCTTTTCCACATATTCTTTGAGTTCTTCTAAGGTATGAACATTTGCTATACCCATCTGAAGAAAATATAATGACTTTGTAGCGGCATACAAAATAGTACTTATGAATTGGACGTTCATAGAAGCAGTGCCCCTGGTAAGTGTTCGAAACATAATAAGCAAGATAATAGCGGACGCAACAGTAGGCCTGTGAGGTGATGAGGTGTGTTATAGTAATTGACTCCTATCTTAGACTCACTTGTTATGACAGAACAACGTCTATTGGGGCAGCTAGTAATATCATATAACCAGTCCACACTCTACTCTTCTACAGCCTATGCAATTGATACAAGACCGGGAACTTTAGTGGTAGCCGAACACAGTTTTACGTTTCTGTTTTCATATTGAAACACAAATCGAGGGTAACACATTCAACGTCAAAAATAAATGTCTATAGGAGTTAATAACTATTACAACTAGTAATATTTAGGTTGGCACAAAGTACGCTTTGCCTGTCTGTATCTCTCCGTTTAGGCAAATCCCCTGCAACGGCGAATTACACGTTAACATAGTTATAAGTAATATAATAAAATCAATAAAAGTGTGTACTGCGTTATGAAAGCGTTGCAGTTATCAGGGTGTCTCTCAGAGCCTGATCAAAGGTAATGACTGTACATCACATCAGTTCAGTGACATCAGTAGTAGAAAATAAAGTGATATTTTAAAAGACTTCGTAGGAAAAGTATAGTACTACTTTTGAAAAATTGCTATGTCATAGTTTTGCAGTAAAGAGAAGACAGACAAATATTAAAACTATTTAAATACAAAATTTGATTGAGGAGGGAAACTGGAAAGATTAAATTGGTTGCAGGTCACAAATTCGATTTAAAATTTCTTTTCAAACATTTTCTAGGTGGTTCTTCAGTATAATTGTACTTACTATCATGGTAAGTATTCAAAGTACTTACAATTCTTCCATTGACCATCCAAACTAAATATGGGTACTGCTTAACATCAAAATTTTTACATGTTATTTCATTTTCCATGCAATTCACTAAACCCATCTGAATGTATTGATTTTCCTGATATTGGGCAGCCAAATCCGACCAGATGGGGGCCAAACTCTGCAAAAAGTCATGCACAAAATTATATAACACTCCCTGTTGGCCGCGGCATTCCTCACATGGAAGTTGATCATATTTACAGGTACCTGTAGGTATGTGGTATATCTGTGGTTCGACTTTCGGGTGCTGCAAAGAGTCTAGTGCTTCAGCTACACCATACGGAAAACAGTCTTCGGTTACTCCAGACATTTTAAGGATTTACCTTGTAAAGTAAAGTGTTGTCATGAGAGCGTTAAGTGGGTAAGTAAAAACTCAATGCTCCTCAGCCCGAAAAGAGTTCAAAGGGAAAATATCAAAGGTGTTCCTAGAAAATACATTGTTTCTCCTTTAACGTATTCACGTGATAACTGTAGCCGCTATGACATTACAATGGAGTTTTGTAACTATGAGTCTGGTGCCATTCATAATTATTTTTTTTAAATATTTAAATTCCTGAGTAAGATTATTGGGCCAACCAATCGTAACATGAAATTATGAGGAAATGCAGAAGATTATATATATATATATATATATATATATATATATATAAACATGTATCTAGCTTGGAGATACAAAATTGGTGGACAACTATACTAACCTACATACGAAAAGGTCATCCCCTATTTCACCCCTCAGTGGTAGAATATTCTGAAACGTATCTACAATTTTTGATATGCTTCTAAATTCAAAAATAACTGACTTCCATACAAATTTTCAACCCCTATTTCATCCATTAGGAGTAGAAAAACCCGAAACGCTTAAATACATATCTACTCATATTAAACTAGTAACCAAAAAATTCAGCTACAAGCTTTCTATTATTTCACTCCCTTAGGGATGGAAATTTCAAAATTCCTTCCTTAATATGACTGAGTGAGTGGTGGGCAGGGTCGTAATAGCTTCCGCTCAGCAATGATGAATCAATCATTCAGGACATGTTATTTTACTTTTCTTCGTCTTGGTTGTACATCCCTGACAGAGTGGCTGTGAGCATGGATTGTCTGATTTGGTATTTTTTTTATCTTATATATATAGATCTTATATATTATATATATATATATATATATTCAATGAGGATTAAATGTTTTGGTGGGTAGTGGGGTCAATTTACACGAACTACATTCACAATTGTTGAGCGGCTGTTATAGCCCATATCACACAGAGTTATCCTTTTCAGAGATGTCCTTGGGCATTTTCCAATTAGACACAGAGGCACACTGTGTGGCACATATTGATTGAGTTTTGTTTTGTTCAAACTTGGTGGACCTGTAGCATCTTTGTAAAACTTGTTGAATAAATATTGGACAAACATGGGATAAATATAGAGTAGTATATTTTGACATAAATGTGTAATTGCATGCATAAACAATAAATTACCTGTGACAATTTACACCAAGGCGCATAAAAAAAAATGAAATGCTGCCCTCGTGAAACAAATTTTTCTATGTTGTTATCAGTATAGTAAGCCATTCCTTTGTAAATTTTTACCTCAGATTTATCAACTTCAGTTTCTTGCCTCTGAAATGAAAAGAACATTTATGTTAATTAATTCCTACTTGCTAATTTAAAATTTCCTGTAGAAATAAAATTAGATAAATGATCTATTCAGAAAGCAAACCTAAAATAACTCAGGATAATTTGCATACAAAATTGTATACATATATAAAGAGAATACATACTTTGAGATTACGGGCAGAAGGAACAAACTGTGAGTTACAGTAAATTATAATTGAGAGCTATAGTAGATGTGGACAATTACGACACACGGATTTTCCAGTTGAATTAAAAAATTGTATTGAAAATAAATTGTAAATTGTAATAATTTAAAACACAGAGCTATAATCGATAAAATGTTCAGTGATATTATTAATCTGCTAGCAGTCTATCCCGGATTCGCGCGAATATTTCACGAAATATAGGAAAAGTTCATTGATAGCCTATGTTTCAGATTAGTCCAGTAGTTCCGGAGCCTATTCAATGTAAACAAACAAATAAATTTTTCCTTGGTAAAGCTGCCTCTGGCAGGTTTTATGCTAGTAAACCTTAAAGAATAAAACATTTAACCGGTTGGAATAAGCATGTCAGGGAAGTGCATAAAGAAGCTAAAGACAAATTTAAATTTAAAACATGGATTTTGTATGATAAACCAAGGGAAGGGCGCGTCTGGGAGGAGATGCGAGAGGGTCATAAAATCTTTAAATTACGATTAAAGCGGTGTCAAAATAATAGTGAAGATTAAAGATAGACATATTCGCTTCTCTTCACTACAAGCATGACTTCCGTAGCTTCTGGAGTAGTACCAATAAATTGAATACCAAGCCAGGATTACCAGTTACAGTGAATAGACTATGTGACCCGAAATCTATTGTTTAAAGACCACTTTGCGATAAAGTCGCCTTTGGGCCTGTCATGGTCATACGACTTAGTTGACAGTCAAGGCGCCGTATAATGTTAAGTTTTCAGCAGATGTTCACACAGCTATAGAAACAATGTCGCGAGGAACATCACCTGGACATGATAACCTAAGCCTGAGCATGCAGACTAACACCTGCCTAGAATTCTGGCCATGTTCTATAATATATGCTTAGTACTCTCTTACTTACCAGCAGCTATTATGAGGAACAGAGTTGTTCCTGTTATAAAGTGTAAGATTGGCG
This sequence comes from Eumaeus atala, assembly GCA_017140195.1. Lineage (NCBI taxonomy): Eukaryota > Metazoa > Arthropoda > Insecta > Lepidoptera > Lycaenidae > Eumaeus > Eumaeus atala. The sequence goes on along the minus strand of JAFELO010000102.1, from coordinate 1,406,105 downwards.
ATCATAACTACGGACCTAACTCACTGGCATATAACTGCTAAAGTGCTTGACAGCGTGTTTAAAGCACAACTTGATAGATACCTGAAAATACACGATAACCAATTTGGGTTCAAAATGGGACTATCCAATGACACAGCAGTATTGTGCTTGAAACAAACTGTCATCGTGGTACACCCGTCTATGCCTGTTTCCTCGATCTGCCGAGAGCATTTCATTTGGTCTGTTACGACACCCTATGGCAGAAGTTAAATGATTGGACAATGCTGTAAGAACGAATACAAATATTTAAGTTCTGTCATATGAATTAAATAAATGTTGTGAAGAGGCCAATACGCTGTCAGAACTGTATAGGTTAGAGTGTGGTGTGAGGCAAGGGGGCTGACCTCACCAAGATTGCTTAACATGTATGTGAACAAGCTCATAGAGGAGTTTGGTAAGTAGCACACGTGTTAGCTGCCATATTGATGGAGTCTGTCTAAATAATATTAGCTGCGCGTACAACACGGTGCTGCTGAGTGCCTCTGTCGACGGGTTATCGAAGCTTCTACGTATATGCAAATGACATTCTCAATGTCATTGCTTGCGATATAACACGAAGACGAGCGAATATTTCGTGTTTTTATCCCGGGGTGGAGCTTAAATTACGCAAAAAACGAGTTGAAAAGTTCAAATATCTCGAGCACACAGGCTCAGCCAACATAAAAGATGATGCAGACCTGGAGCGTGAGAGAAGGGCGTTATCTGTAAGGGCGAATATGACAGCCCGCAGGTTCAAGGGAGGTCAAAGTTACACTTTATAGGGCAATTTTTTCCTCCTTCTACACTTGCAGCTTGTGGCCACAATACAGTGCAACACTTTTCATGTACAGTAATAATGCCATCCGGGCGCTGATGGACTGCCACGTCACTGCAGTGCTTTAGGAATGTACATATCAGGAACATGCGCAAGCTATTCACTGCTCTAATGCATAGTGTATGGACCAGCCCCAACAGTGTTCTGAGGGTGTTGTCATATCGATATGATTGTCAATACATAAACCATTGATTAAGGGTGGTTTATGTATTGACAATCATATCTATATGACAACACATAGATATGATTGTCATGTACTGACAAACACACAAATGGCTAATGGTGGCAGGTGCCTAGTGCATAGAAAGGAATAAAATTGTAATATATAAATAAAAAAAAGTTAATATATAAAAAAGTATACACTAAAATAGGCCATAATTAAATTGTGTCATAATATTTTAATTTAGAATGTAATAATTTGAATTTGTTGTGATTGT
>JAFELO010000102.1:1373803-1401729 GCA_017140195.1 Eumaeus atala | reverse complement strand
CCGGTGCTGTATAATACGTGGCACGAAGACGCACCAGGAGGAGGTACACAATGGCTATGTCACCCTTAATCACCCCCTACCAGGCACCAACAATAGCCTATATAGTACTGTTAATCAGTACCCTTTAAGTTCTTCATAATTAAAAGCAAGGTTAAACACTTTTAAATAGTGAACCCCTAGGTTTCAAATATTAATTTAGTCTTCTGGCATATCATGGATTTTGATTGATTGAAGGTTGAAAACAAGGGAAACGCTCATCACTCGATGTGCCGCGCCGTCCCAAAGATGGTTTACAAACAAACAAATCATCAGCCTGTAGACGTCCACTGCTGACAGACTGCACGAGAGAGCCCCACAGGTCACGGTTATAAACTGTTTACATCCAGCAGCTCTCCGCGACCTTGATCAGGTCACCAGTGCACCGAGTGGGAAACCGTCCAACACTGCACTTTCCGGTGCGAGGCCGCCACTCGGGAACCTTTCTTCCTCTGTAGTGATCGGTTCTGCGAGGAATGTGGCCTGCCACTTGTTTCTTACTTCAGTTTGCTTACTTTTTATACTATGTCCGTTACTCTCATTCTCATATGGATGACCTGATTTCTGATGATATTCGCTGTCGCATGTTTACCTATGGCATCCCTTCTCTATCTATAATAACTCTATGGAACCACGACGGCAGGTGTCCGCGTTGGCTTATGAGAAGAAAGATTTGCATGCATTACTATTTAGCACAGAGAAACGAATGAAAAATGAGATGTTTTTCTTTTTTCATTCATTTGAGGAAGCCAAATTTACTGTCTCTTTTTATTTAAACGGGCACGTTTTTGGCTGGATTCCGTGCTCTATCTATATTATCTATATGCTTAGAACACTCTTTGGAATAAACAAATAGAAAACTTCTTCTAACTTAAATCGGAAATAATGTTGAAAATGTGTACATATTTTTACAAATTGATGTAATGATATACTTTTGCTAGAAAAGCGTCCATAATTTTGTAATATCATGATTTTTTAAACTTTTAAATAAATAAGTATTGTAAAGGTATCGCAGAAAAAATGAACACAATCTAGTACCATTTTCCGATCACACTTAGGAATGTGGTAATTCTTCAAAATGGTCGCTTTGTATGGTTTGCCAACTTGCATGTCTGAGTTTTAGAGTCCTTTGTTTTTCTAAATCGTACGAAATATTTTGTTTTGAAAACGAAAGCTCACTTAGTTTATCATAGCTTTGTGTACACATTAGAAATGTTCTTAAATAGTGGTGTGTTGAAAAGATGTCATCGGTAATGTGAGAACTAAGAGCATTCTACTAGCATTTTAATTTTACGAGATTATGACGTTTTTGGACCTCATTTGGATTCGTGAGGAATAGAAATACATTTGGTAATCTTTGACTGTATTTCGCTTGTATGATTGATTACTAACCTTGCTCTGTAATAGTTTTACAATATAAAGCTAACTCAAGTGTAGGAATTCCAACTGTATATTAGAATTCAGAACTTGAGACTACACGGTGTTTGTTTAAACATTTTCCTACTTTGTAACATTTATAGACGGCGGTTTGTATTAAAATGTTGTAAAATTAAATTTGTTCACATACGTACGACTTTATATCGAAATAGTGTCAAGAACATATATTTTTTGACAAGATGAATGCTTTTGTAAACATTTTATATTTTCGACTCCTAAATTGACGTAGCGATTATATTTTTATTATGGAGCATATTTCATGTTATTCTAATGTATTAAAAACCAAATAAAAGGATCCTAATAAAATATTATTTCTTTCAGTTGTCAAAATTTTAATTGTTATGTGACAATGTTAGTTGACTTGTAGCGTCAAAGGATAAATAAATAAATAAGACCAATTAGAACAGTGCAGTTGTGATAAATAGTGGACATATTGAGAAGTTATGAGAACAGTGAGTGTGCATGTGGTGTTCATGTGATGGGAGGGGTGGGGTGAAGGGTGAGGCGCTCGGGCGCGGGCGCCATGAACCCGCCGGCGCCCGGCAAGACGGCCACGCGCACCCCAGGGTACAATCAGAAGGCGCTCGCCGAAATACGGAACTCGTTACTCCCATTTGCAAACATTGGGAGTTTGGAACCACCTGGCTCGTCAGCGGCTAGCACAGTTAGTTCTGGTGTTAGTTCAGGCTTCAGTTCTTCATCAGGAAATGGGCTAGACAAAGATCTGAGTGTCCTACCTCAATCTCTTAATCAGCTCATCGCTTTGGGGTATGATGAGGTAAGAAATTTGTTTTGGTGAATCTCTAAGGGTCATGTCTTTCTCACATCTCTATAATATCTTTTAAATATAAGGAAGAACTAAAATCTAAAGCCATTTAATCTTAATTGTCCTTTTCATCTGATAAAGGCACATCCATGGTTTCTTTTTCCTATGGGATTATTGGAATATTATTGAATTAGATTTGAATTAAATATATTGATTTAACTCATACATCAAATAATTAATAAACTACCAAAATTGAAATATCACTCAAGTTTTTAGTAAAGGAGCTATGAAATGTAAGATTGTCACAGGTTATATTTCTTATCCATTTAGGCTGCACCATATAAGTTGAACCTTTATCTTTGCATGTGTAGTAATACGTAATAAGAAAAGCAGTGCATAACCATAGTAACTCACAGTCTGTGCTGTCATCATCTCTGCTGCGTGTAACTGTACATGTGCTCACAAACGTCATTTTGGTTGACACTTATACACCATGAGCAATAATTACCTAAAATATTGATGTTTTTTTTTTTGTAATTTAGATGCTTATCGTTACAAATGTCATAAATAATAATTAATGTGTGTCCATTATTTAATATTAGCTGGTGGCTGCGATTTTGTCGCCATGGTTTCGTGCAAAAGTTAATCAATGCCTCTTATAGTTTCGCTTGGCTCTTAGATTTTTTCGTAAGATATTGCTGATCCTTGAATATTATGTCAACAAAAAATGTTCTTTTAACTCAATATGATTCCATATACTTATCATTTAGTCAGTATCTTCATGTCACATCTGGATTCCACCCATGTGATGGAGACCAGCCATCAAAATAAATTATAGCCTATACAGTGCTAACCAGGGTTGATAGTTTATAAATAAAAAATAATTACTAAAATCTATTGAAGAGTTTCAGAGATTGAGATGTACATACTAATAGATACACAGAAATTTAAAAGTTCTTGAGTTGTATTTTATTTGTGTTTTGGCTTTGCCTTGTCAAAATATATATACACATACACTATTTGTACTGTTTTATTATATCTATAAATAGAATGTAGATTATACTTCATCCTGTTTATGTTTGTAGTTGAACAATCATTGTCAATAGTAATTTTTGGTCTTAAATATTTAAAAGAGTTTATATAATTACTTTTTTTATCATTGATTTTATTTTTGCACTTGTGGTAGTCCAGGTTCTGGCTAATACAATGTCCTCTATAAACAAACTGCTTTATTTAATATTATACATAATTGTATATGATACGATGACAATGTATATGATATTGTGGTTTAGACATCTTTGATTTGAAAGGGGATTTTTCATTTCTGACCTTTATGGCAAGAGTCAATCTAAAGTATTGACAAAAATGCTACTATCAATCAAAATACTTTTCTTGAATCGGATTGAGTGGGCTAGGGGTTAAATAAAAATGAGATGTCTGTTAATCATTCAAAGGGTATGATTAAAAGTTACTTTTATTGTTTTAGCCCTAATGTAGCAATAAGCATTAGGACAGTCTCTGTAGTTAAATGCATATTACAAATTATTTTGATATCTCCCAAATACCCATCTTGTGGAATGTTTTCAGTTTACATACTGTTACCACACACCTCGGAACATCTATCAATGGATTGTAGTATGGTATTAGTACACCATACCACCATCATTATCACTATAGGGCTCTGCAGATCAACAATTATTATTGATGTCAGTTGTTCAAAGCATAACTACACCCATAAATTGGGTGCAATTTCTTATTAATTTCTTACAAGGATAACAAGATATTATCTATCTCTATATATATATAATAAAACAGTGAAGAAAGTGTGTCTGTACTTTAATTTTTTTTTTTCACAAATAATAATGATGTGATAAAAAAACAGTAGTAGACAATTTTTTTTTTTTGAAAATAAGAATTGACTGTTTTCACATATACAATCTCTTTAAGTAATGTATGGGATTTGAAAGGATTTTTTTTGTTGTAAAACTACTAAGGTTGGTGAACAAATAGGGTGTAATTTGTTTTGGAAACTGTAATATCTGCTGTAGAACCTTCAGGGAAATAAATTTTCAAAATTTTTTTCAACGTCAAAAAAGTACACACCACCAGCACGACAAGGCTAGTAATAGTAAATAACTAGCAGAGCCAGGGCTCAGCTAGTTATTCACTAATAGTGTAAACTACTAGTATATTGTAAGTAACCACAGGTGGTTTCACCATGTAATCCCAAGCAGCTATTATTAATCTTCCATATGAACTTTGCATTTGTGGTATTAGTAGAATCTGAAAGCAATAAACATTTTTTTGTCATTGAAGTATATCTAAGATCTAACACAGATAAAACTTTTTTAGGATCCAGCAGTGAAAGCACTGAAATATGCAGGGGGTAGGTTTGATGCTGCCTTGGATTTCCTCTCGAAAAAGCACGAGCCCCACAATGGAGTACTCAAATCAAGTAATTTAAGTGTTCTTAGTACTAAGTTAATAAGAAAGCCAAGCTTAGAACGGGAAATAAATCTTCATAGAGGAAGCCCGGCACTCGATTCAGGAGCTGGAAGCTCGAGATCTGATAGTCCACGGCAGTCTGATGCCCCTCCGCTTCCGCACGAGAAGTTAAGTAGACAGTACTCCCCTTCCGGCTTCTCTGATCCACCACCCCCTCCTCCGCCAAGATGTCCTTCCACACCCCCCGTACCACCTTCTGTTCAACAGTACATGAAGAGGATATCTCCCGCCCCACCACTGCCGCCAGCGAGAGGAACCAGTCCTGTCGCCGCGGCGCCTACCCCACCAGCTCGTCAGCCAATGATTGTCCAAAATGGCCCTCAAGCGCAGCAGCAATTAACTCAACAAATGCATGCTTTAAGCATGTATCCCACTGGAGCGACAGGCGCGGAATTGCCTCCTCCGTATCCCCTTTCTGGCGTCCCGCCTCCGCCATCATACTCGGTGTCTATGCAGAACAGACAGAGTCCTACGCAATCTCAAGATTACCGGAAGAGTCCTTCGTCGGGGATATACTCGGGTGGCACGTCCGCGGGGTCCCCAAGTCCCATTACGGTGACGCAATCGACCGGTTCCTCCTGTGGTATGACACGTCCTACGCCCATGCAGGCCTGGACGGCGAGGCAGGCGGTGCAAGCGCCAATTATTATGCAGTCCGTTAAGAGCACGCAAGTTCAGAAGCCTGTGCTCCAAACCGCGATAGCCCCTGTCGCTCCGCCTCCAGTAGCGAGCTCCGTGGTGCAGCCGCCTCCACCATCCTATGCTAGTTCTATACAGCAGAAACAATCTCAAACTCCTCCCAGCTATCCGCTCGCTCCTAAGCCGTCGTCGCCCGGTTCCAGTCCCCCTGTAATACCAACCGCCACCACACCCACCGTTCCGACTACAGAACCACCTAGTTACGCCATTACTATGCAAGCCTTGGCTGTCCAGAGAGGTATGCACCCGATACCTCCACCGCCCTACGGCAATCAAAACGATACAACCACTACCGTCAACTCCCATCACTCTCCCGTCCATAAAAAGTACTCCAACAACTGTGAGGTGAAAGGCGATCTCTCGCAGCTGGAGATCAAATGTTCAAATCAAAACTGTAACTTATTGAAAGACACACCTTCTGGTTCCGATAAGAGTTCCAACGGTTCCACAGAAAGGCGACCAAAAAGCGGACCGGAGAAGATTAGACACCAATCCCCGATTCCTGAGCGCAAAAATATTAGTAAAGAAAAGGAGGACGAAAGGAGAGATTGTAAAGTTCGCAACTATTCCCCTCAAGCATTTAAATTTTTCATGGAGCAACACGTGGAGAATTTATTGAAAGCGTACAAGCAGCGAACGTACCGACGCATGCAGTTGGAGAAAGAAATGAACAAAATAGGCCTAAGTTCCGAAGCTCAGGATCAGATGAGGAAAATGCTATCCCAGAAGGAATCTAATTACATTAGACTAAAAAGGGCTAAGATGGATAAGAGCATGTTCACTAAGATAAAGCCGATCGGTGTAGGGGCGTTCGGCGAGGTAACACTAGTGAAGAAAATTGATACTAGTCATCTATATGCCATGAAGACTTTACGGAAAGTGGATGTTTTGAAACGTAACCAAGTGGCTCATGTGAAAGCGGAGAGGGACATCTTAGCGGAGGCGGACAATGAATGGGTAGTGAAACTGTATTATAGCTTTCAGGATAAAGATAATTTATATTTCGTGATGGACTATATACCTGGCGGTGATCTAATGTCACTGCTTATAAAACTAGGAATATTCGAAGAGAACTTGGCTAGGTTTTATATAGCGGAGCTGACGTGCGCCGTAGAGAGCGTGCATAAAATGGGCTTCATCCACAGAGACATAAAGCCCGATAATATTCTAATAGACCGGGACGGCCACATCAAGCTCACTGACTTCGGTCTGTGCACGGGCTTCAGGTGGACGCACAACTCCAAATATTATCAAAGGAATGGTAAGTTATACTGTTTGTTTATATTTTAAAAACTACTTTGGATGCAGGGTAAATAAAAAGTCAAGTTAGATTATATAGTTTTATCCGTTCTTGCGCTTATTACAACATCTATTTTAGTTTTTCCTTATATGTTAACATTTGGAATTTTATTTCCTATTTTTCGCCTCTCCTTACATTTGAGAAGTGTGTCGAACATCGATATTGTGGAATGGCGGTCTCCGTGCAGCCGGTCCAGATTAGTTGTGATTGGCAGGGACATCTTGGCGTTCATTGAAAGAGGCTTATTTGTTTTATATGATAGAAAGATGTAAGGGGCGTGACATAGGATTCGGTATTCTCTACCTACCTCGTAGGGTATTGTTGTATATGAATAATAAAGGCCTTAAGATTGTTGGAGGTGAAGCAGTGGCCAGTGAGCCGGGAGGTACCTCTCGACACTGCTGTAAAGTAAAAGTTTTGCTGTTGCGTTTCGTGCGGTGTATGAGTGCTGGTGACCCATAAGAGGTGGGGCGGGATGGGATGGACAGCTGACTTAATGTCTACTGCGTCGGTAGTCACCAAAATTCGCCGACTATCGTTTATCCCCCTATAATACAAATTAAGTATATAATTATTATCAGAAATGTTATAGTAACATCGTTTATGCCGATGTTATCTGTAGATCTTTATGTCAAGTGGAGTACTTGACATAAAGTGCCGGTATGGTGGGACAGAGGCTTGAGTTGAGGACGATGAATCCATGCGCTACCTAGGAATATAGTTTACTATTACTTTTGGTATAACAAAGTAAATAAGCAAAATAAATTTCATTAGAATTGTTTTAAGTGTGTATAAACCTGTTATATTTGCATTTTAATGTATAGAACTGTCTATACTTTTAAGCTATAAAAACCTTCCATAACTTAATACTGATTAAGCTACGGAGGGTTTTTTATAGCTCAGGGGCAAACAGCAGTTGTCAACGTACGGTCAGCCACATGTTGACTACCAATGCTCATTAAAAATTATCCCCCAGTTAACTATTTAGGCTCTCTCAAAACTAAACAAAACGCTAGATATTTATCTATTATGTCATGGTTACAACTAGCCAAGTGGTAGGTACGTATATATATATATATATATATATATATATCGAACGCCTAGGCTAACGTGGTGTGATAAATCCACAGATATTATTATTATTAATAATATATAACTAAAACACGCTATGAATTGGTTTTCCAGATCACGGCCGGCAAGATTCTATGGACCCTGTCGACGGTGAGTGGGGTGCCATGGGCGAGTGTCGGTGCCATCAGCTCAAGCCATTAGAGAGACGGCGCAAGCGCGAGCACCAGCGATGCCTGGCGCACTCGCTCGTCGGCACCCCCAACTACATAGCGCCCGAGGTGCTGCAGCGCACGGGCTACACGCAGCTGTGTGACTGGTGGTCAGTGGGAGTCATTCTGTATGAGATGTTGGTCGGTTCACCTCCGTTCCTCGCCGGAACACCCGCTGAAACGCAGCTGAAGGTTCGTTTTGTGGCTACTACGTTGTGTTAACAAATTGGCGTACAGCGTTATTTATAAGAGATTATACATTTTTAGCACAACACACATTTATAACACTAAAATCGGTGAATTTTACAAAGTGCATAACGTTGTATACTTCACCGAATGTTTAACTGCTAACTTGATACATTCGGAGAGCAGCCTCTGCCCACGACGACGCACGACTTCGACAGCCGCCGACACGGCGATTGCGGGGTGGCGAACGGCTTGATCAGCTGACCGCGCATTGCACCCATACCTTTGCCCTATGTCCCGTGCCTTTTATGGCAATGTTTAGACATTTTGGTCAGTTTTTTTCAGTAGTTACCTATTCTTTTAGGGTTCTGTACCTAAAAGGCAAAAAAAACTAAACCCTTGTAGTCTAATCATGTTCATATGTCACTGATATTTTACGCGGTGGTTATGAGTTACTGGATGTTTGAAATTTGAACGGCAGTTGTATTTTACGAACCACTACAAAAATTCGTGATATGACTTTAGCAAGAAATATTTCGAGACGGCTTGTGGGGTGAGGTGTTGTTGGAGAGGTCCTGCCAAGTGGTATGGAAGTTTCTAAGAAAGTTTTTTGATTATGCTTACAGCCCGACAGAAACTGGTTCTTCAGCCAAAACTGAAACCGAACTTTCGGCCTGGGTCTCACTTTCGACCGAAACCGAGACTGAAACTCACGTGTTCATATTTATAGTCCTATTATTTAATAATGGCTACTAGATTTTATTATTTATGAACATTTTCGTTCTTTTATTCGAATACACACAATTAGGTCCTTACTGCATTGCACCATGTACATACAATAATAAATCAATAGTACAGCTCATACAATAATAAAGCCGTAATAAAGCATATAAAAGTAAAATTGTGCGGATTTCTATGTCGCTTGTGAAATTTCCGATCGCCCATTGGAGGATTTATTGAAATGAAATGGAAATGATTTTATTCAAAAACTACTTTTTGAACGTCACCAAAAAAAAATGTACAATTAAGGAGGGCTGATACATCTGGCTAACCATTGGTTGTGTAAATGTTTATGAGTCTCGGTAAAAGCCTCCCAATGATCTGTTCAACCCAATGCTATGTTAAACCGGCCACGAAGGGTTCCATGCCGATCACAGCGGGCGTCATGCGTTCATCGGGGGTAACGAGGCCCATTACAGAAGATAATAGAAGTTCATGAAATATGAGGTGTCTGCATTGCGGCGGAATTTGCCGGTACGACCCGGGAGGTAGCTTTCGCTCACATGACACCCCCGTAAAGTAACAATTGTGTTTCGTGCGGGTTGTGAAAAGTTGGTGGCCCATTGCAGGGGAAACGACAAAGGAGGGCTATAAGGGGGCAGCATGAGATTAATAATGCTGATGTCCACGGGTATTTGTCATCCAAAAGGGTCCAATTGCACGTTCTCCCCTCCTCCCCCATACTTAAAAGAATAAAAAAATTTAAAAACGTATCCACCCATTACATGTGAAGTAATTTACTAATTGTCCTGTGAGATAAGTATCGATTACTAATTTTAGGGCTGCTTCATTAGGTTAGGTTCTTAGGAGTATTTACACTGTAAATAGGCTCTTTTTGATGTATTTATTTAGTTTAGGTTAGGTTAGTTATTTTTGATGAGTTTATTATTTTAGGTGAACAGAAAATTCGATTATTTTGATTGCAATTAACTTAGAAGTTTTACATTTCACTTCTCTAATGGATTGCGTGGATGGATCCACCTGTCAAGATCTTCTTCCAGAAATTAAGTTAAAATTTGTAATCGAAAGGTTGAGACTATTTTTAGCCGAAACTACATTTTTTGGCGGAAACTGGCAAAACTGGCAGAAAGTTCGGGCCGTAAAAAGTTAAACTACTACGGGGAAAATTGTAAAAAAATATTAGAATTTAACAAAAACTTACAACGAACGTTGATTTGAACAAAAACGTTACGACGCGTTTGACTAATTCTTGACTGGTTTATACATATTCGGGATCGGAATCAAATTCTCAATACCTGTCAATATGTAGTGACCAGTGTCTTAAAAAGCACCGATGTATAAATTCTTTTTAAGTCCTCTTTGAAACACGCTGCTTCTCTTGGTATACGTACAGTCACGTTAATTGGTTTAGTAATTTTCGCAGTTAACACTAGAAAAAAAAAAGTAGATATAGTAAGTACACCAGCAACTAAAATAATAATATAATGATGAATAATGATATGCAATATGTAACAAAAACCCTGTTGTACCCTTTAGGTACGTCTACATATATCTGTACCACAACTGAAAAGTTGGATGAAATAAAATATTGGCAAGATACCGATTAAATCAAACAATGATTTAATTTAATCAATCAAAAAATGTTTAATATCTTAGCGTGCTGTAATATTTCTAAGAAAATCGCCCCTGTGGTGTAACAGTGCGGCTGTCGGTTCGATCCCCAGGTTGAGCAAATGTTATTAAATGTTTCTCGGATTATTCAGAGCACGCATTACATTGTCCGGGATCGGAATGTGCCCGAAGCCATAGGCTTGCCACCTATGAAATCATGGGCCTCAGTACCTTGGCTAGTCGTGGGTGTTCTAGTATATCCACTGGACTTACAAGTTGTGGATGTACTAGCACACCTCTGTCTACCTCTGCTGGGGTAACAGGCGTGAAGGTACTATTTTTTAAAATTTTGCGTGGGTGCTAGATGGAACTGGCGCATACCAACGCGACTCTTTGAGGTAAACCGTACAAGATCTTCAACTGCGCGACACTGGGCTGATCAATTGCCTGTCATCCTCGGGCGATACGCATAAAGATGGAATAACAATTGTAATTATCGCGTCACTTTTACTATACGCATGATAATCTGCAGTGTACCTCACCGAGTGCGCGCGGCACCGTTATAGCATTGACCTCAAATTGACCTTGGTGCATTTTTATGCAACAGTTTTCAAATTGCTATAAAACCCAGTGCTTGATCGCGTACGCTCGTAATATTATGCGTCGTGTAAAACTAGGGAGACGGGAATATTGAACAGCATTTTCGCAAAGTACGATGAAACTAAGTCATTAGAAAAGTGATAAATTTCATGCAATCAATAATTTGTTAGAGATTGACGTGAAATACAATCAGCTGACAGGACCACGTGACGAGTTTATGAGCCGGCTGCAGACGACACAAGCGCGCGCGGCGGTGTAAAGTCTCAAACAAATAACAGCGCGCTGAATAGCAGGGGCAAAACACCTTATATTCCGTATAATGTTGTAGTGAACTAATATTTAATATTTTTTAATTGAACAATATTACTAAACGATATGAATTATTGCAATTGAATCATGCCCTTAGCGGGAACAACAGGGTTTTTGTTACATATTGTATCAACTATTTGAAATGAAATTATATAATTACTGTCATTGCGAATATACATGATTTAATAGGAATGATGACAGATTTTGAAATCCCATTAAGTAATGTCTCGATAAATAGCACTGAAAAAAAAGGAAAGTCAGTTTAAGTAAACTCAGACTGATTTAACAAGTGAGGTGCGAGCAGCACGGAGATGTTTACTTAAAAATGATGTGTGAGCTCGGAGTTGTAGTGTGGATAGCGGATTGTTGTTTGCCAGAGCGTTAGTTGCCTGCTATATATAAATTACCTAACATTACATTGAAAAGATAACCTCACTGCTTAATCAAACAAAGGAAATATTAAACAAAATGTCATAAAAACTTCCCAATAGAGACTTACAATAAACTCCTTCCACAATCAAGCATTCCAACAATAGCAGACTAGGAGAGGAGAGGTCACTAGGAGACCCTTCACCCGTGAGAAAATTTACTTTGGTCATGCCCGAATTTTAGCATTTTTTCTAGTCATGATATATTTGTAGTCATTTAATATTTATTAAAGTCTATTCTTTTGTAGGTGATAAACTGGGAAAATACGCTTCACATCCCAGATGCAGCAAATTTATCACGAGAGAGTAAAGACCTCATACTGAAATTATGTTCCGGCCAGGAGACTAGATTGGGCAAAGATGCTAATGAAGTAAAAAATCATCCCTTCCTCAAGAGCATTGACTTTGATAAAGGACTTCGGAGGCAAGTGGCGCCCTACATACCCCGAATAGAGTACCCAACCGATACTTCCAATTTTGATCCAATAGATCCCGACAAGTTGCGGAACTCTGGTAGCTCAGATTCCAACAAATCAGACAGTGATTTGCTAGAGAATGGCAAAACTTTTCATGGTTTCTTTGAATTCACATTTCGAAGATTTTTCGATGACGGTTACACAAACAAAATCAATCTCGACGACGACAACCAGGGCCCTGTGTATGTTTGAAGTGGCAGAGACACTGACGTTCAGTTATTATAAAGCGTGTGCCTTCGACTCTCTCTATTAAATACTAGTTGTATTTTGTATACATAACTAATGTAACGTATGTATTTAAATAATAATTAAAAATATTGTTAATAATCCCGGTGATAATGTTGTAATATTTTATCGTTATGTATTTGTAAGAGTAATCTTATTGTAATATATGTAACGGATGGATCACAGTGGCACATGCCGGTGTAACTATGGTGCTTAGAGCCAGGCCACGGCCTCGTACGAGTCGGAACATGGTGTTCCATTCTCTGTATACTATTTTTGTAACTAGAGAAATTATTTATGAGATAAGAACAAGCTTACTTGTAGTAGTGAATGGATTTGTCATTATATTTTCATATGTATTTATCATGGTAGGTCGCTTATGTGTGTTTGTTTATAAATATAACTTATGAAGTCATTAACAGAAGTTCAATATATTGTGGCATGTGTGAGTGTGCGGAGGACTAGCCCTTGCTGTGTGCCTTAGTCATTGTAAACGTTATTGTTACAATTGAATTAAAGGGATAGAAAGAACAGGTATATACTTAGTGACAGTGAAACTCGGTTATTACAGTGCAATAAATATTTATTAACAAAATTAAAACTTAAATCATCTATGTTGTCATTGCAAAATTATTTTTATTGTACTTTGTTTAAACTAACGATATCCAATGTTACTTGTTTAGTAACAAGATCAAAGTGGGTGTGGATACAGCCGTTAGCCTTTAGTACCTGTAACTTGAAGTTAAACATGCGCGTCATACACTACAGTATGATAGAAACAAGTCATTTCATCTTAAATTATGTGTTATTGAATGTAAATTGTTTCATCTAAAACGAAACATGCTTTTAAGTAAATGAAAATAAACTATGGGATTTTGTTGATTTTTTATGTTTTTACCCACTAGATGTGTAAATTAATTAGGCACTTAAGGTTAATAAGGAAAGAAAAGTTACAAAAGAGCATGAGACCAGAGTAGCTTTGATCCTCAAATTTGGCCCTTAAGTGTGAATATAGTCCAGAAGACGGGCAGCAAAGAGACTAATTAAGAAGGTAAAAAGTTAAATTGTTATAATATGCAATAATGAAAATATAATTTACAAGAAATGTTGTATAATTGTGAATTCTTATATTTGTGAATAGCGTGTTTTGAAAAAAAGACATGCTGTAACATTTGGGCGCGCAACTGTTAGCCAAGTCTGCCAGCGACCGTTGATGACGTCACTTCCGCCTGCCAAGCCAGAAACAATAAATACCTGGAGCGCTTATTTCAAGGGATCATTCTACCGTGTGTGATTGAACTAGTCGAATCGCTCCCCGTTTTGTAATTAAAATAACAAATTATACTGTTTCACTCAGAAGTGGGATATGAAGCGTACTCGCCCTAATCAATCTGGCCAAGGAGTCCCTCCGTCTGAATGGAGTGAACGAGAATCATGCTGTGCCAGTGAAGATTCCGACTAACAGCCGCCAGCTAGGAAACTGTTGAAAAATTTACTCAAAAATGAAGTTGATAGGGTGGTACATGACCTCAACCACGAAAATTTACCTCTCGGCCGTTCTAAAAGTTATCATGCAGCATCACTCATATCAGAGTCTGACGAAGCAGAGCATGGCACCGTGTCGACGTGGTTGAAGAATATCGACCAATCGGGGGCATGCATGGTTGGAGTGACAAGGTGAAAGCCTTCTACTTACAGGACAAATTCCGTGGCCAAGCTAGGAAGTGGTACAACCGCCTGGACGAATAGAATTACTCCTGGGGAGAATGGAAGGTAATGTTAACTCGAGCATTTCCAAAGTATCGTGACTGCGGGATGCTATAAGACGAGATGATGTATAGAAAGAGATTATCCAGCGAAACGATGACTAAATGTTACCAAGACAAGATCGCCATGTGTTTTGCTATAATCTTTTCCGATGCTGCTAGTGTCTCGTGCATCATCTGAGGATTACCGACTTCGTTACAGCTAAATGCACGAGCGTCGAGCGTTCCAGTGTGAGCGACCTGATAAGCGAACAGTTCTTGTGTGCCCTCGATGATTTTCATCCGACAACATCTGAAATATGCATGTTTAACAAGGATAGTAAAGCGCCACTAACTACAGAAAAGAAGATAAATCCTGATGTCGATCTCTGTCCACGTTGCAAAAATACTGGACATAACCTACGGAACTGCACGTTACCCGATCAGCGTACTTACTACAAGTGCGGAATGCAGGGCCACATTGCCAATCGCTGTCCTAGCACTTCTTTCAAACTTCCAGTTGAATCAAGCAGCGCGATCAAGAAAATCAAGATAATACAAAATTACAAGAGATCTACAAAAAACTCGTGAGGGTAAACCGCATTTATTTGAAGTCTTATGTCGATGCATCAAGCGAGTGAATGTCATTAATATTGGAATTGTAAATGTGCCAGCACTCTACGTCACGTCTGAAAGAACTGTACTTAGAGGTTTTTCTGGCGGTCTACTTACTTGTTGTGGTACAGTAGCATTCAGTCTAGAGATAGATGACATGCAGGTGCGATGGTACTGCGCTTGCGACATAGTTGATATGCAAGACATACAATTACCGATTGGTCTGCCTGCTCTCAACGCACCTTGTGTGTCACTGATGGTCACTAACGGGAGTGTTACATTAACAAAGGATTCTATCCCAGCAACAGAATTCAATATAATCAACGATGCTTCGTAGTTCAGGGTGGTTACATCGAGCAAGGAATAACTACCGCCTGGCACGTCAATAATTGAAGCACAGGTGCTGTTCCCCAGCACCTGTGCAACAACGTAATGCAACAAAAAAGGAAACAACGTATGCGCCACACCACGCCACTACGAATTGCAGGGAGTTTCATACCCTTAGCAGCTAGAGTGCTCCGCGGATGCAGAGGATACATCATCAAGTGGGAAGCAGGCAAGGTTTTAGTGCGAGCGGAGTCTTGGGAGGAATCTGTCGATCCGCGAAGTCGGGTAAGCCATGCCAAGCCATTTATACCTAGCCTACCTAATATTTCGTCACGTGAGCCCAACTGAAAAAAAGTAATTGTAGTTTTAAGTCGCATAAGCCTACATCGTCGACTGCCTAAATCTATAGCGATGTTACACATTTTGTATTACCTTCCTGTTTCCATTTGTATTCGTAAATTAGGTGTGCATTTATAAAAGTAAAAAAACCTTTTATTTTATTCAAAATTTAAAAATTAACTTTGTTATATTATAGAAAGTGAACTGTGAAAGATTTTTTTTTTTCAGGACACTGTAGGTTTTATTCTAACTACAATATTCAATTAATTTTGGGTCAAGCTAATTAATCAAATATCGAAACACCCAACTGCAATGTATAGAAATGAATACCGTATGTCTGGATGTAGCCAACTCAGTACTACCGCCACCTACCTCCGCTCCATTAGCGGGCAAATTGGGCGGGCACGATCGGGGAAGCAGCTTTCTCTCGCATGATACCGCCGAAAGTGATGCTTCACTGTCGCGTTTCGTGCGGCTTGTGAGTAGGCGGTGACCCATTGGTAGGCAGAACTAAAGTAGAGCCACGTATCTGTACAGCAATTACATCTATGGGCTGCGGTAGTGATCATCGAGTGTCTCCGACTGTTGGTTACTTCCCCTATGATAAATAAACCTGCGTCCTACTGAACTGGTTGCGGTGCACGGTGTTACAGACATCCCCTGGACCTGGAGTGTTACTGTAACTGGAGTGCTGTTGTCTGTTGATTGTTTAGTGTTTTAAAATATCGTTCGTTGTAAAATAAACTGCCAGAAACACGTAATCAATGGACGCTCTCTTGGCATTTCTGGACGCCTCTTGACGTATCTGGTATAAAAATTACAAGGAAATATTAATATACTTCCTCATATTAAGGAACCAACAAAAAACTTATTGAAATGGAACAAGCATTGGAAAATATTGATGTCTTATGTTTACACGAATGTTACTTGAATTACAGTAAAACTGCTTTTACGGATTCTATCGCGGTTTATTTGATTAGCCTGACGTTTCACAAAAATACACAAGACTGGTGCTCCAGTACGTCCAATAGTGCGCCAAATTGATTCTCCAACTTATAAATTCACCACTTCGTGGAGTCACTAAGGCATTTACAAGGGATTCATACCACTCTGTCGAAAAGATACAACAACCACATCTCTGTGACAATGAAATCAGTCAGTTTTGATGTACAGTCCCTATTTACATGCGTACCAATAGAGGAGTGTATATCAATAGTAACAACAAAACTGATCGGACACGTCGGACTATATAATGTGGCATCATCAATTCTACAAACAAGTAGACGGAGTAGCGGTGGGTGCGCCAGTATCCTTTGTCGCGGGTATCTTTATGGAGGACAATGAGGGGGCTGCCCTTCGAACTTCATCGATAACACCAAGATTCTACAAGAGGTATGTTGGTGATACCTCACAAGTTTACCTAACGTTAAAGTAACCATCTAAATATATAAACTCCAAAGTACAATTTACAATGGAGTTAGAGGCAAAGAATTCTTTAGCCTTCTCAGATGTTTTGATCATCCGTAACCCCTACAACACAGTCACACCGTACAGAGAAAGCCTACGCATACTGACCGGTGTCTAAACGGCAATCCTCATCACCATCCAACACAGTTGTCTACCGCGGGGAAACCCTTGTTGCAGAGAGCACGAGGCATGTGTGACAAGCAGCACCTGGATACCGAACGTCAACACGTCGAGCAAGTTCTGCGAGACAACAGGTATAGCCGATATGGAACACCGACGTGTTACAAAATCTGCGGTCTGTGAGCATGCTGAAGTTGGCCCCTGCCGTTACATTAGATTTGATAAGGCGCAAATTCTCACTAGGGAACACTGATTCCTTCCAAGAATGATCCGTGAAGCTATTGAAATTAAAACAAAACATCCAAATTTCCCCCGCCATCTTCTCTATAAAAAAAATGGATGTTCTTCCCTCTGATAGGGACCCAGTAGTGTTTAAGCAGTTAGTAAAAGTAAACATAACACCTCTTGAGGTAGGTGTCTTGACAGCAAATTATAATAAGTAATGCTTGCGTCAATCGGAACAAATATATATATATATATATTCGGGTACTTTAAAAAAACTTGTAACATAATAAAGCTTCTAAAACGTCGGGCTAGTCAAATAATTAAATAAACCACGATAGAATCCGTAAAAGTAATAGGCAGATAGCAGAGATAGTAAGCAATTCCTCTGAACACGTTTTTAACATTTTCCATCAACATTTGCGAATGAAAAAATTTTGCTCGCGATGGGTGCTGCGTTTGCTCACTATTAACCAAAAGCAACGTCGCATGGATTTCTGCTAACGAGTTTCTGCAGCGTTATGTGACAGTAGATGAAACATAGATACATCATTATACTCTTGAAACAAAAGAGCGATAGCTAAGTAGTGGTCTGAGCGCGGAAAGCCTGCGCCGCGAAAGCCAAAAACGTATTTATCTGTGGGCAAAGTGATGGCGACTGTTTCTTGGGATGCTCGAGGGATTATTTTACTGGCTTATTTGCAAAGAGGAAGAACAATAAATGAAGAGTATTATGCAAGCTCGCTGTAAAAATTTAGTGAAGAAATCCGAAAGAAACTGCCTCGTTTAGCAAAAAAGAAAGTTTTATTTCACCAAAACAACGCACCTGCGTACTCGTCAAGGGTTGCAGTTGCCAAACTCCATGAATTGCTGTTTGAACTGTTACCGTGTCACCTTAAATCCCAGATCTGGCCCCGCGCGACTTCCACTTATTCCTGAATCTCAAGAAATGGTTAGGTGGCCGAAGATTTTCTTCAAATGATGGAGTCATTGTCGCCGTAGACGAGCATTTTGAGGGGTTAGAGAAAACATTTTATCAAACTGATGTAACGGCAGAGAAGCGCTGGACTAAATGCATCGAGGGAGAGGCATGGAAACTACATTGAAACACAAAATTCTTTTAAATAGATTACTAAAATTTTTATCTGTCGTTTCGGATGCTTATCAATCACACCTCGTACACCATTGACTCCATGGTTAAAACGACATTTAAAGAAGTAAATTATCGTATTCAGGGAAATATCAGAGCGAAAACTACTAGGAACATGGAATATCTCAGAATAGTACAGTCATGGCTTGATAACTTGCTCACTATTAACTTTGAAAATACTAAGTAATATTAAGCATTCGTAATACACAACCAAAAGAAAATATTAACTTACGCGCACGTTCGTGCAACGCAACAATACAACCTGCCCTTGTGCAACCTCAAATAGTACCACGTCAATCAAATACCTGGGAGTAGTAATAAATAAACATCTTAACTGGCGAGAATGTATACTAACATTATCCAAACGTGTGAGAAAGTTAATATGTATGTTCAAAAAATATAGGCATTTCAAATATGATAAAACCATTATAACGATTTACTGTGCAATATGCCAATCTATCTGTTCCTACGCCATACTATCATGGGGTGGTTGCAATAGTCTATTCTAACAATTCTGGATAGAGCGCAACGAGCCATACTAAAACTAATAAAATTTTAATCATACGCTAACTGCACGAATTCGCTCTACTCAGAGGTTCCTGTTTTATCAATAAGGAACTTATTCATAAGAGAATTATTACTATGAAAACACAGATAGCCTAAAACACGTGAACAATTTGCGACAAGAGGATGACGTAGTCTTGTTCAGTCCCGTATGTCGCACTGACTTCGCACACGATTTTATAATATTTGTGTCCGTATGTATATGTATTATATAATGTTTCATAAATATAATATAAGAGGTATGGGTTTTATGTACTATAATGCGATTTATTATATTATAACATATAATGTATGTTAATATTTATAAAGCATAATGTATATTATCTTCTATACATCTTTGTTGTAAAAATAACTACTAAAATTTAAATTAAAATAATAAATTAAGATGAATAGGTAATTGGTTTGTTACATCATATTTTATATATTTTTTTTCTTTAAGGAGTATTTACATTGTGATGATAAACAATTTAAGTGTGTTTTGTTGTAGAATGTGAACATACAAATAAATAAACATGAAAGATCCCAAGAACGACTCAAACATTGCAAAATAATAAAAAAATGTAACAATAAATTTCTACACATGGCCAGATTCCTACCTCTCTCATGTCAGGATTTGGTATATCTTTCTTATCGCATTCGGACCCCAAGACATAAACCTTATTGCGTACATATAACAAAATAAATCAGGAGGCCCCAGGAGAAAGTGATATCAAAAATGTGGATTGGTCTGATTTGATAGGTTGTGATGTTGTCAATTGGAAAGTGGAAATATAATTAAAAACGCAATTCAGCCCCTAAGGAGTGCATTGCATCTAGGGATCGGGGCAAAAGAAAATATAAGAGTTTTCAGTCTGAAAGCAATCTACAAAATTTCAAATTGCTGCGTAATCGTTGTAATCATATGTGCCGAAACGCAAAACGTCAGTATTTTCATGATTTCCTCGAAGGTCGCAAGACTGCTGATGTCTGGAAATTCCTTGAATCTGTAGGCATTGTAAGACTCATATACTCTCACCTAATGATTTTGACTTAGATGCTCTTAACAATTACTTTTCACAACCTCTTGCAGAATTGTGCTCCAACGTAAAAGATAAAACCTTAAAGTATTTGTCGTAATTACCAATAACCAATTCATCCTTTTCCTTTACTCCTATAACTAACTCAGATGTTAAAGTGGCAGTTCTATCCATTTCGTCGCAGGCTGTTGGATTTGACAAACTGTCTCTGAAAATGATATTATTAATTCTACCTGTTTCCTGTGCTTAGCCATATCTTTAACTTCTCACTATCCTCAGGAATCTTCCTGAAGTCTCTAATCCTTCTTCCCTATCCAGTTTTGGTCCTATATCTGTACTGCCTATTCTGCCTATAGTTTTTGAGCACATTGTCCGTAAACAGTTTTCCACCTTCTTGTACTCTAACAACTTTGTCGATCATTTCAATCCTATTCTCGTCCAGGCCCTAGTACTACTTGCGCCCTTATAAAAGTAACTGATGACATTCGTTTTGCCATGGATAATAAATCTCTCACAATTCTGGTACTTCTCGACTTCAGCAAAGCCTTGAATTCTATTGACTTCGATATACTTCTTGGCATATTAAAATCCATTTACGTTTCGATATCCGCTCTAGCCTGGTTCAACTCACACCTTCGTGATCGCATTATATTTGATTCAAATCTTTCGTGGAACAAATATGTTAACGAAATCAGTCGAAAGGTATATTTTTCACTTGATTCCTTTAAAGTGCTGCAAAATTTTCTCCCTTTACCAACAAAAATTACTCTCGCACTATCTCTAATGCAGCCAATTATTGACTACGATAACATTTGCTGCCTGGATGCCACTGGGGAAATAGTTAATAGGCTGGAGCGCCTTCAAAATTTACCTTTGCATTTTCTAATCTTTAATCTTTGGCCTAAAGAAATACCATCACGTCACTCACTTTCGTAAGAAATTACAATGGCTGCCAATCCGTAATTGACGAAATTTTCGAATCCTGTGCTTTCTTTTCAGAACTCGTTCGCCGACATATCTTCGTGAGTGTTTCTCCTCTACTCATCTTAATGACTCCTCTTGTAGACTTCTTCACATTCCCTTCCATCACACTGACTTTTATTCCTACTCCTTTACAAGTCATTCGTCTAGACTCTGGAGTGCCTACCGTATGAAATTCGTGACTAAAACAAATACACTTTTTAAGGAAAAACTAAAAGATTTCTACTTAAGTCAATTTCAAATTAAAACCCTATCTAAATTAGATATTCCATTAAATAAATGTAGTAAATTATTATTTGAGTGAGTTTTTTATTGTATAATATATAAAGTATCTATTATGATTATAATTGTATGTTTGTGTTATATAATGTTTATATTGCTAGATGCATTTTTAAGTTACTGCTGAATATACACACTTTGATTGCGTATGTCGTGCACGTTTTCTATTAGCAGGGCTACTGGAAGAAATTTCATTATGGAACAAGTAGCTCCTATATACTAGATTTCTCTTATCTGTAAATTTAAAGTGTATTATGTTTTGTGTACATAAATTATTAAATAAACTGAAAATAAGTAAAATATTTTGTCATCATGTCGGAGATTTCAAATGTAGGGTAGATAGAACTCCACAAGTTCTTTAATAAAACACACTTTTATTATGTGACGGATTTACTGTATACTATAGATAATACCTATATACTGGTATAGATGCGCCACTAATCTCTAAACCACCCCTTTGCTAAACGCCTAGACAACAGATGGCATAAGTTTCTATATAGGTACATGAAATATATATAGATGGCGTTGTTTCTTTATTATATCGTGTATATAATAAAGAACAATGTTTAGTGAAGTAGATTTTTACATTATTTATATTGTTAGGTGCATACATTGGTATGGATGAACAGAATATGTAGGTACTACATAAACAAGCAGAACGGGAAAAATAAAGCGCACCAACACAATTGTGAATAATTTATTACCGTCTTATAATACTACACAACACTTAGTACAGAATGGCCACTCGTTTATATAAATGCAAATCAATTAATTTAATTTAGATGTAACAGTCAATAGTCCCTCCCTTTCTAATACGACAATTTATAAAACATTTATTATTTCCTTTACACAACAAAAAAAAGATAAAAATCGACAAATTAAGTTGTTGAAATATGAAAATCATGTATTACATGATTTTCATAATATGTTTACAAAATTTGCGATTTTGTTATTGTTACAGAAACGAAACTACACGACCTAGAGAATAGGTGGCATCACATTCCATACATTAAAACTTGTGGCTTCCTAGTATGAGGCTGTCGCCGGCATGCTGTATACGCTCACTAAACGGTGTGTACTGCTGAGTATGTGTACACCGCATCCCTCTTTTATTTGAAGCAACTTATAAAATATTGACAATAACATCGCTGTAGTATTCTACGATAAACCGACACATAATGGCGTTACTAATGGATTTTCACATAAATATAGTTAAGGTTATCCCTGCAGGCAATAGAATTTATGCACAATCAACAATTATAAAACAAACCATGGTTTCTTCTAACTTCATGGTCTTTCTATTCAATATTATTTTTTTTATTATTCGATTACACAATGACAAGTATTGTGAAATAATGCAACTAATTAAGTTGGGTACATAATTTACCAATAAATCTTCACCTTCACATTTTTCATCAATTTCTTACGAGCTATTTTTAGTAACTATCATGAGTTATCTTTCCTCTTTATCAGTCTCGCCATTTAGAATACTACGTCACCCCCATTTACGTTTGTTACTGAATGTGTAGTAGGATTAAAATTAGAGGTTAGTTTCTTTTCTTTAATTATATTTTTTCTCCTATTCTCACATTACTATTTGTCACTTTTATTTTATTTTTCTGTAATTTGCAGATCTGACTGTTATTTCTTCATCTATTGATTTGTATTGGATGGCAGGTGCTGTCGGGATATTATCTCTAAATAGTCTCCTGTAAACTAATTCTGAAGGAGATTTACCTGTAACAGAATGAGAAGTAATGTTGTAAATCATTAAGTAACTGAAGGTTTCACCTTTCCAATTGCGATTTTCCGCTTGGCTAGTTCTTAGTCGTTTTAAAACACTGTTTTCCTTTTTTTCCCTCAACTTCCCCATTCATTTGAGGGCAATATGGAGTTTCATTAAATATTCCACATTCATTGCAACCCACGGTATCGCTACAGCAACCCACGGTACAGCCGGGAGTGCTCGTCTCTTCATTGGATGTGGTGGAATGGGATCTGACACTAGTGTACGAGGATGACCTCGATAAGATTTTACTATGTTTTCAGCGTCTTTGTCAATCCTAGACCACCACACCTTAGTTTTAAGGCGATCCTTCATCGCTACTATACTGGACGGCCTTCACGAGCTGCTCCCAATACTCGTTGACGTCGGTAGTGAGGTATAACTATCCTAGATCCACGAAGAATGTATCCATTAAAACACAATTCATTTTGTATAGTTTTTAAATTGTTGACAGTCGTGCCAGTAATTATTATAAACAACTAACTTTCACCTTCAAGATTTCTTCGTTTTCAGCGGAACATATTTCTATTTTATTAATGGGACTAGTATAGGTCTACTATTTCTAAGCTTTGCAATGTCTGGAAATGGTGTCCGCTATGTTGGAATTACCTGAACGGCAGATGACTTTGTTTCTGAAGGCTTGTAGCCGAAGTACCCACCTTTCTATTCTAGCATGTGGCTTAGAAGTTTTGACAAAATAATTTCCAGTGGCTTATAATCACTTGTTAGTTCAAAGTGTTTGCCTAACAAGTATATCCTAAAGTCATCTACTGCCCAAACGAGACCTAGAGCTTCTTTTTCATATTGATGTGTTAAGTTTACGCGAATGTTACGCATTACAATGAAACTACTTTTACACTGTTTATTTTATGTTTACCACTAGGTCCCAAGCAGAGGGAAGAACCCAGCAGTCTTCTCTATTGAAATTTGGATGTTTTTCAACTTCAATAGCCTCACGGATCATCCTTGGAAAGAATCGGTGTTCCCTAGTGAGGATCTGCGCTTTATCAAATCTAGTGTAATGGCCAGCTTCAGCATGCTCACAAACCGCAGGTTTTGTAACACGTTGGCTATATGTACTTTAACGCGAGTTTTCATAAATATTTTAGTTTGCCCTATAAGGGAGTCCACTGTCACAATCAAGTTTATACACTCCTGCATCTTGCAGAGGGATATGGCATTTTACTGATAGTAAGAACTGACTAACCTTCTTTGGCGGCTTAAAATAAGTTTTTATTGAAGCTCGCTTGAGAATATAGCCAATTTGAATATGGTGATATTACAGGAAAGCGCTCGACGGTGGCTGGTTTTTACTCTGCTTCTGTGGAGCAGACGGGGAGCAGGAGGGCAACGCATCGGTTTCGTAATTATGTGGATGTTCATGTTCATGGGAGTCGATAGTCGCAAAAGTGCTCCGATTGCTCGGTAGCCCCCCTATCCTATAGTAATAAAAAAAACAGATCAGGCATTACAAGACATAGGACACATAACAGACATAGTTTTCAATCTGACGCCCAGTTACAACTGTACAACATTTCAATTTATAGCACATTATACAAGCTTTACACGTAACAAAAAGTACACGAGCGAAATGTAAAGGCACTATTATAGGTGTTATTCACAATATTTAGGGATTTGTAGATCTGATGTGACGACGTGGACAAGACAGTTTTTGAATGCGTTGTAACTATTGTACAATATATCAGATTGGGAGCACATTGAGTTACACTTGTTACACATTCTTAGGAGTGGATGACTTTTAGGAGACAATACTGTTGCTGGCGGCAATAGAAAACAATTGTGGATTATGCATACACCGCGCTGGCACTTTAAAATTTATCTCATTAATTAGTTACCTATCAATTGATCCATATAATGTTTATGTAGCGTGTACAAGACGCTTAGCCACCTTCTGCTCTCTGGGCTCATAATTTTAAACTTTCGAAGACGTTCATCGTAGTGTTTTATTTTACGCTTTAGCCCTAACTTGGAACACAGCGCTCGAACAAACCTCCTCTGTATAGCTTCAATTCTGTCAATGTGTATGCTATATATAGGAGTCCAGACAGTTGAAAAATATTCCTCTATACTTCTGACTAGACAGTAATGTAAATTATTAATAGGATTACGGATGATCAAAACATCTAAGAAGGCTAAAGAATTCTTTGCCTCTAACTCCATTGTAAATTGTATTTTGGAGTTTATATATTTAGATGGTTACTTTGTCGTTAGGTAAACTTGTGAGGTATCACCAACATACCTCTTGTAGAATCTTGGTGTTATCGATGAAGTTCGAAGGGCAGCCCCCTCATTGTCCTCCATAAAGATACCCGCGACAAAGGATACTGGCGCACCCACCGCTACTCCGTCTACTTGTTTGTAGAATTGATGATGCCACATTATATAGTCCGACGTGTCCGATCAGTTTTGTTGTTACTATTGATATACACTCCTCCATTGGTACGCATGTAAACAGGGACTGTACATCAAAACTGACTGATTTCATTGTCACAGAGATGTGGTTGTTGTATCTTTTCGACAGAGTGGTATGAATCCCTTGTAAATGCTTTAGTGACTCCACGAAGTGGTGAATTTATAAGTTGGAGAATCAATTTGGCGCACTATTGGACGTACTGGAGCACCAGTCTTGTGTATTTCCGGCAACTCGTACAGTTTTGCACACGAAAGGTTTAGATTTTTAACGTCCCGATTCAATGATTCGGTGTGTTCTTTCATAAGATCACTAGTACTTCTTACAGCTTCTTTTCAGTTTGAAAATATCTTTTTTCACAATCAGTTAGAGCTTTGTGACCAAAAGCCATCTTTATTCAATTGAACCAATACTTCACTTAATGCCACAGGAGGGGCATCAGTGATGATCTGTATTATCATCATGGTTATAATAGCCTAAGGTTTGAATGTTGGATAATCTTCTCTTTAGAGTTTTAAATGCTTTATCTTGCCTAGTTGTCCAGAATTTTAAAATATCTGCTGATTTTGGAAGACTTAACCTTAGCAGCTCCCGCAAAGGTTCAGTAAGCGTAGCTAAATTAAGAATCCTTTTACTTACAAAATGAACTAACCCTAGTGAGCTTTGAATTTCTTCAGCGCTTTTCGGTATCCTACTAGTTTTGATTGCTGTCAGATATTTTGAAAGCGGTCTTACATCAGTGACTGAAAGCTCATGTGGAAGAAATTCAATTTTCAGGGTCTTATAGATACATTTGTTTTCATTCAAAATTCGTAACACCTTACTTAACTTTTGGCATAGACATCTATGCCCTCGCTCTCTTCCACATGAGCCCCTGGTAAGTTATAGTATATTTCCTGGAGTGATATTCCTCCAACACGAAGAGTGGCTCGCTTTTTACGGCCGTGTCGATATTAGCAGCCAGTAAATAAGTTGCAAGTTCCCACATAAATTTTTCCCAACGAGTACCGAAATGGTGAAGACTATAAAGTGTAATTGAGGCATGGGTAATTTTGGGGCGATCTGCAATAAGGCATTGTACTTATTTTATTTGCTTGGCTTTTTACTACAATTATAATAATGTCGTACTAGTCGAATTTCGGCTACAGCGGCCATCTCTATTGAGAGATCCGTCTGCGCGGGATATATTATAGTGCTCAAGTGTATGCGCAGACACAAGTGCACTCTCTATTCCGTTGGGACGGCAATCCTTCACGATCGGAGAGAAATCAGGCGCAGGACCAAAAATAATAATAAATAATATTGATTTAATATTCTGATATACATTGTGTATGTTAGAATAAATAAAAATTATATGGTAACAAATAATAGCTTAATATGTAATAAGATAATTTATACATTATAATATAATATAATATTTAAAAAAAAATTACATTATAATAATCTTTAAGCCTATCTTAGAAAATGTTTTTGTGAAGTACTCTTCATTTTAAATTTCTTTTTGCTTTAAGTGTCACATCAATCATCTTATCTTCATTGTTGAAACTAAGGTTGCAACAAAAAATCTTGAACCCTTTTATTGAAGTCTTGAGCATATCTTATGTGGATATTATGCTTTCCATCTGCATACAGGTGGATTCTGAAACATGAGATGCTATTCTGTAACTATGTTTTTCAAAATAATCTGCTCTCTGTGGTTTATGAGAGGGCGTATGTAGTACAGGGTGTTTATTTACCCCACAATTTTAATTCCAGTACCAAATAACTAAAGATTAATATGAAAATAAGTTGTTTCTTAGATGAGGTTAATACCTTGAATTCTCAATTTGTGTGTGCAAGTAAGACACATGTGCATTATCAATCATTGGATCTTTTTCTCCATGTAGGATGAATGTGGGACATTTTATATTTTTGACCATATCTGAACAGATATTTCCATCATTTTTCTCAAAGACTGCTATAACACCATCAATCCATTCTGACCACAATTTTTGAAAATGTTTCTCTCCATATATTTCTATCATGGGATCTCTCATATTCTTTGACCACTTACTGATATCTCTGATATCTGAAATTTTACATTAATTGTAAAGGTTTTATATTGTCCATATATTTGTATTCTACTTTCTTCTTTACAGTGGAAAATTGTGGTACACGAGCAAGATAAAGCTAAAGAAGGTATTAATGATTCCAAAATATTTTAGCCTTGAAAAAAAATCTGCACTGATAATAAGATGTATGTGTTGTGTTCATGTACAATACGAGCAAGACCAACTTTGTAAAAA
>JAFELO010000102.1:1362734-1373641 GCA_017140195.1 Eumaeus atala | reverse complement strand
ATATAATATTGTTCAATGTTTATTATATACATTATATACATATGTCAAGTAAAGGAAAGATATAATATTTAGTTTTACAATAGTCCTAAAGTAAATGTCGGGGGCAGCTCGCGCGCGGTAACTAATATAACCGTTGTGGGAGGAGGGGGGAGGGATGAGGGCAACGCGTCAGCATAGTCATTATGTGGATGTTTAAGTTTCACTGGCTCCAGTTGTAAATAATTAATAAAAAGTATTAATGTGGTAATCACTAAATAGTAGTAATAGTAGTGGCTTATATTTATTGGTATATTATATTGAAAATTACTTTTATATAAATCAATTTCATGTTGCAGTATAAATGAGTTGGCTCCCCACACTACAAGTTTATTGATAGCAGCTGGATATTTGGCAGCTAGAATCAAACCCACAACTCCACCATCGCTCCAACCCAAGAGGGAGAAATTTGAAATATTGAGGTCCTAAAAGTAGAAACCAAATTTTATTTATTTTACTAAACATAATAGCTAAGACATAGAAATTTATTGTTAAAAATTAAACCTATTTAACAAGTACTAGTAACAGTAACTTAATAAAACTTATAGAGCTTTAATTGAAGTGCTAATTTGTGATATACTTTCATAAATTTATATGCAGTGTCCGCATCTTTTTCGTAGAAGTCAGTCGGAAATTCTCGTTCTGGTGGTCTACTTTTTCCATAGCCAGGAGGATCCCATACCACTAAACAAAACTTGTCCTTATCAAAGCCTTCGACTTGCATCTTGAAGTCTGTCCATATAGATCCAAGTGCGCCAGGCGCGCACAGGACGGTGTGAGGTCCTTTGCCTACTTTTACATAATTTATTTCGTGTTCTCCAACTTTTATTTTCTTTTCCTAAAATTTCATTTTTAAATATTTAAACTATAAGTACCACAACGTGAAACTATTACATTAATAATACTAATATAATGAATAACAGTAATTAACACCTGAGGTACTCTTGATGCAGAAAAACAAACACTACTACTTAATATACGGTTTGTTTTTATTGAGGTACGTATAATTTTTTTTAAGTTTATCATTGCTAAGATTAATTGATCACTTAAATTTTTAAACAAGGCACATGAAATATGAATATGTATGATGCATTTATTATCAGTAAATTATTTTAATATCTGTTTACTTTAAATATAGTACTATGAAGCTGTTCAGATCTGACAGTTTGTAATCTGGCGCCCGGTTTTTTTTTTGAACCTGAAGTTATGCTATGAAAGCGAAGAGAAGCCGAATACAGCCTCCTCGGATTGCTATGTAAGACGACGAGAAATTGGCCTGGGGTCGAAAAGAGATCCCTACTCTCCCGCAAATGGAAGAGATGCCTCCCGATAGTTGAATGTTTATAATAGCTAATTTTATCATCATGCTGGCTGTTTTCGCATTAACTCATTTGGTATTAAATGACACCTGGGGCGATCTTAGATCATTTAATACATGATCTAGGGCGATGAGCGTCCGTCTTGGTTAACAAAGAAGGCAAATGGGAAATACTATACTATGTTGGTCATCTAATCATACATTGGCCTCAGGGAAATTAATGAAAAAAAAAAAACATTTATCCATATTATTTCTATGGATTTTCTGCTTGCTCCTTTCACATGTTACTGAGAAAAAGGTCTTAACAGACTTACACGGAATACCCTAATGTTATAAAAAAAATCAAGGCTTGCTTTGCATTCCATTTGAGACGGTTAGTAGTGTACTTAGTGCTTACATATATTTATAACTAACAGTGGCGTTTAACAATGGCTACGCTCTTGCGTTCGATGCCATTTTAAGTTCAGCTGCATTATACACCAGCTAAATATTGAGTAGTTGGGCAATCCCTAATGTTGAGCTGTCCAGCACCAGTAGGCGGCTGAAATTTTTTTTATATAAACGAGAAATCGGGGCCTTTTTACGACTACCGACGCTCATGAATATCCACATAATTACTATGCTGACTACTACTCCTTCTCCCCCCATGGGCCACCGACTACTCGTAAACTGTTTTATTTATTAAGTGTTCTGTAGTCCCGGCGAAAGGGAGGTCAGAAAATAAATAGCTAGAATAGGCACTCCCAGAAATGCAGAGATGCACATCTCTCGAAGTAGCGACATGTGAATGAAGGGAAGGGATGATGACTATATTGATTAACTCTGATTCGAATCTCAGTAAGGTTCCGAATGGTCGGCGCCTGCGAGAGAGAGAGAGCGTAACAAGTCATCTCTTTCACTCTATCAAGCCATGCATTCACAACCAATTTAGGAAGCATTTATCACATAAAATAATATTGTTTGTAAGCAGACTCATAGGAAACCTGTTTTTTGTTGAAAAGGGCGCGATAGGATTTAGAAATATCTGTACATATTCGTATTACCTTTGACTTTTTGAACATAGTAAGAAAACCATAAAATGTGTTAAAATATTTATTATTAAATTTTTAATAAGAATGCTAAACTCTAGCGACCATACAGTACCACATGAGTGTTAAACAAAGTCTGATAGAAAGTTTACCTTGGGCAGTACATGTCTGCACAAATCGATGTCCTAGATTGTTTTTACATTGGAAAATTACTATATTGTCAACTATCAGTATGCAGTGTCTAAATAATAAATTTTATCGAAATTGGATCTGACCTCGTTTTTTATAACATACATAAGCAGCATCCAAAAGTAACAAAAATCAATTATATTAATTTTTAATTATTCTTTATTAAATTTAATGTTTCACTAATTGGCATATAAAATAAAAAAATTGTAAAAGGCGATGGCGGAATTTCATGTAACGATAACTTACCATTAAGAAATTTTAATCTGACGCCCAACATTCATAAAATGGTTAAATTCCTCTGGGCGGGATATAAGACAAAATAAATTATTTCAATTATTTATATTTAAAGCAGCAAGCAACTAAGACATTAACTTAAATTAAAATTAATTTGTGTAAGACAACTTCTCGTTTTAAAATGTGAAGACGTACACACAAGTACCTTTTTATTTAAATACTTTATAAATTTATGTTTATGTCAGACTTGTAGCATGCAATCTTTGCATTTCTTAAATATAAAGCACCCTTAGTTCTTTTGTAAATCAATGTAGTATCAACTAGTGATGTTTCTAGCGACTCAACTAGTTTTGAGTGTGGTTTCGATGATTTTCTATTACTGGATGGTACAGACTAGTAATTGGTGCATTTAATTAAAAGGCCTGTGTGTACATAGAAATATAATCAACATATAAGGTATACAATACTCTAGTCCAGCTCTCCCGCATTACAAGCGTCTTCATAGCTCTTGCCCTTCTGCTCAGGGTCCAGTTTAATCATGTCATCAATACGCAGTATTGTGATGGCCGCTTCTGTTGCGAATTTGAGTGATTTGATCTTTGACACCGCCGGCTCGAGAACTCCAGCTGCCAAGTTGTCACGTAACGCACCTTCGGCGAGATCCAAACCTACCCACTTGAGATTGGCGTGTTCAGCCTGAGAAAATTGTAAAGTATTGATGGATATTTTGATAGTAAAGCGCGGTGAGATTGCGGGGGTGCCAAGGAAGATGTTCCTGTTCACAACAGATATGCGATGTCTCCGTGCGCCAGTAGACACCAAAAGGCTTCAATTGGTTTGCTCCTTAATTAAACAACAAAAAAACTTTTAAGTGTGATATTGAATCTTCTGGAATTTAGTAAATGTGGTTTTATAGTCCCATGGCAGAGTTATGTTGCATGCATATGTGATGCCTACTGTGACCTACGCGGGTTAAATACATCTAGTCCAGAATAGAAATGCCCTGAAAGCCAAACTGTTTTGGGTGGTCACCACCCTCAGACATGAGGGTAGAATGATTTCGAACTCCATGAAACGATAATCCTTCGCAACAAAGAACAATGTATATTCATCTGTCTCTCATTCATCGGAGTTAACAATTCTGAAGACCATTGCGTGTGCCTAGCTCACATACACTTGTACGACTATATGTATTGCATAATGTGCTCATATTACTTTGGTTTGTGAAGAGTTGTGGTAGGCTCGGAGCTTGGCCACCAGGTCGGTGGCGTCACGTGCAGCGTTGACGGCCAGGGTCTTCGGGATCACCAGTAGCGACTGAGCGAACGATGCGATTGCCAGCTGTTCCCGGGAACTCTGTTAGATAAAATACATTTAAGAACAATAATCGTTGAATCTGATCATGGTGTGTCGGATCATCTTGCCCGTGTGCCTCCCCTTCCACATTAGCATTGTATTTGTATTTTAACATTTCATCTGCCATTCCTGTTACATGTCTAAACCAACGGAGAATGCACTTTTTAAATTTTACACCAACACCTTTTCTTATCCGACCTATCCTCTTACTTCGCGGGTTACGCGTCATATTTTTCAGGCGACATTGAAATCGCCACATTTCCATAATAAAAATTGTGGGAAAGGTTAAAAGAAGTGTGGTGGTAATAAGTAGATGAAATAATTATATCATATATACTCATCATCCCTAATTAGCTTTTTCTAAGTTTTAAATTAAAATTAAAAACACCAGGAGACTGATCCCC
The DNA here is from genome assembly GCA_017140195.1 of Eumaeus atala. Taxonomy (NCBI): domain Eukaryota; kingdom Metazoa; phylum Arthropoda; class Insecta; order Lepidoptera; family Lycaenidae; genus Eumaeus; species Eumaeus atala. Next base: position 1,369,076 of record JAFELO010000102.1, on the reverse strand, counting down.
TGCAATTTGCATCCAACCTAGGTAATGTAACCTTACTCCTGGGGTGATCCGAGGCACCTTGGGCGAAGCGAAAGGAACCGAGGAGGTGGCGGCTCTTAGTAACCCTTCTATAAGAAGAGGGGACTGAAGAGCTGGACGAGGTGCCGCTCTTTGTAGCCCTCTTATAAGAAGAGGAGACAAAAGAGCAAAAAGTGGCGGCGCCTTTGCGCACGGGGCAAGGGGCGAGGATGGGAACCTCACCCCATTGCACTGTCCCAAAGTCGGTGGGGTTGTCCTGTGGTGCGGGACAACCTAATCTGTGGAGGTGGCGTCGATCCTTTCGGGGGCTGACTTGCCGTCGAGGTGCCCTGATGATTTGCTGTTCCGGGGCACCTCACCAAAGGCGGCACTGGTGGTGCCACGTGTGAAAGTTGGGGTGTTAAATTCTATTTTATTGCAACGGAGCATACATCTTTGCCTGGTTTTAATTGGCTGACGAAGCGAAGAGAATGGACGGGATCTTATTGGTTGTGTCCTTTTCACAGCTCTACCTCCTTTTTAAAATTGGATTTAATAAGAAGATATGATGTCACTATAATCTTCAACTATTGAATATACATATAAATATATATAGAAAGAGTTTCATCCTTGTTGCTACAGGGACTCTCGGACAACTTCCAAGACAAGACCTCGTTCCCTCATTTTTTACTAACCATTTTTTATGCTCCTTGAACTTCTTTTATTGAAATTTGTTCTTGATTGTGAATATGGAGAGACCCTCTTGTTTTATCAGCCATCATTAAGAACTTTTTTAAATAGAATAGTGGGGCAAACGAGCAATCAGGGCCCCTTTACAACCACCGACGCGCACGCACTACCATGCCGACGGGTGGTCCTCCCTCCTGCCCTCCCCCCATGGACCACCGGTTACTCACACCACGCACGAAACGCGACACCGAAGATGTCACTTTACGGCGGTGATATGTAAGTGAGAGGTACCTGCCCGGTCGTGCCGGCCCAACTCCGTTGCATAGGATGACATAGGTCCCATACTACATGTGCACTTGTATTATGGGACCCGTACTTTAAAAAGGATATTAAGCTACTCGATAATGCGCAGAGCAACAGAGAGGATTTACACAATACGTAATTCTTATAATCAACGGCTCAAAATCCTTGGTATTACAACATTAGAACACCATCGACAGAGAGGGCTTTATAATGCACCCAGTCTGCATGAACTGTATACTCTAACACGCACTTGAGAGGACACCATTTTAAATTATGACATAAGGCATGCAGGAAAATTTCTAGGAAGAATTTTCTACCCAACATAGTTGTGACAGCCTGGAATAAACTTCTTTTTGAAGATGTCATTACAGCACCATCGCTAAACTGTTTTAAGAATAGACTAGATAAACTAAAAAAACTAGATCTAGATAGACACACACTCATTAGCTTATTAGCTTAAGATAATAATAATAATAGGAGGATGCAGTGCCATGCAATGTGCATCCCCCATGCAGCATGGACTACCTCTTCCTAATGTATTCCAATGTAAATATATTATGTAATGTATACCCCCTGACCCCAGAAGTGGTGATTTCTTGTATAGAAGTTAATTGCACTTTGTAAGGATTTCCTCCTTTTATCTTGAATATAAACGTAGTTCTCGGGCTAAGATAATTTTTATTTAACCTCTCTACCTCGCAACAATACCAGATACTATTTAATACATGTGATTTTATAAGGATGAAAAATTAATTAACTTTAATTCTGTAAAATGGAGGTTTTTCAAACCACTTTAAATGATTCCTGTAGCATTCTCTAACTGTTCCCGTTTTAGTACGCAGAGTTAAAGGTTCAATAACTTGTAAGTTCGCACGTTGCGTGCGTGAGCGTGTTCGTGCTTGCGTTACTCACTAGAGTGGTGGCGAAGTTGTCGAGGTAGATGGAGAGCGCGGCCTCTACGGCGCCGCCGCCCGGCACGAGCCGCCCAGACTCCAGCACGCGACGCACGGCGCACAGCGCGTCGTGAGCGGAGCGCTCCATCTCGTCGCAGTATGCGTCGGTGGGGCCGCGCAGGATGATGGACGCGGCGCTGCGGTGGGCCGGCCTAAGACACACTCATATTATACACTTCGCTCACAATATGTGAGAACCAGGCGTACATCACGTCAGTAACTCAATGAGCTACCCATACTTACGATGTATGTATATTTGAACAATTAAATCTTTTTTCATTATAGTGGGTACGAATGAGCGGTTTTTTAAATCTTGGCTTCTATTTTTCTTTACCTATAAATAATATATTCACACATCACTTGCCGCGCCTATGTTTTGCTCAACATCTAACACTCGCGGAACAAATATAGACTACTTACTTTTATCCCATAACCATGTATGTTATAGATGTTACTTCCTTAACACCTGGTCTGTAAACAAATATTGCTCACCCCTTAATAAGAATAAGTTGGTCATCACAGATTTGCTCTTGGACTACTTCTGCGGCCTCACCAATCATGCTTGGCTCAAACACTTCCTCACCTGGAAAATATGATTGAAAACATCAATACAAACAAAGTCACATAAAGGGAATGTCGGTAAGGTTTAACAGATTTAAACATTAGGCGGTGTGTGTAATTATTTTTTGGTACTGGAGGCGTGGGAAGTCGCCCATGCTTGTTTGCAGCCTGAAGCACTGTTGCGTGATGTGGCTATTGGCATGCAAAATCAAAATTGATTGTTTTTGTTTAAGTCTAGATGACCCATGTGGGATTGTGTGTAATCCTAGTATTTTTTTTTATAACAAGAACAGAAAAACAACCAGGAGAAGTGACCAATCCCAAGTAAAACACTGCATTATACTAGAACTAGCTTTGCACATGTGCTGGCCAGACACTACAGGTGCTAATGGAAAATTGCAAGATAAAAAAGGGCCACAAACATACAGTTCAGAGTATTTGGTGATGCATTGCCCTATCATGTGGTAAAAACTTAAAATTGCTTACCATCCATATTAGTTAAAGACGTAAGGAATGCTGCTCCAGTTGCCTTAGCAATCCTCTTCAGATCAGCCTTCTTACAGCGTCTCACTCCCATAGCACCAGACTCAACAAAGTATTTAAGGCACAAGTCATCGATACCACCACTACACAAGATCACATTAACTCCAGTAGACAGGATTTTCTGGAGACGCTCTTTTGTGATATCTAATTCACGGGCACGGATTGCTTCAAGTTTCTCTGGATCTGATACCAAAACCTAAAACGATTATACATTTCTAAATACTCCCATCATTAGTTAAAAACACACCAGTAGAAGAGACAATCGTGACTAATCACGGAACGATGTAAAACAGTAATGTACTACCTGCACTCCCAGTTTCATCTTGGTTTTCTGAAGCGAGAAGTCTAGGCAGGCAATTTTAGCATTTAAAATCTTCTTAGGCATAGCTTGTGAAGCTACCGTACAATTTAATGCATAACCCTTAACTAGTACACTCTCGCGGGCACTACGGCCATGAGCCTTGAGAATATTCACAGCCTTAATGGGGTAAACTGCATTTCCTCTGGGATCAATTGTCTTGACTGCTTGTGTGGCATCTACAACTATTTCTGAGAAAAAGTCGGAATCACTGGTTTGGGGGTTTAAGGCAATTATATAAGTCAATTCTAAAACATATGTATTGACTCAAATTCGGAAAGAAGATCATGGCAGGAGTTGCACAGACAGGAGTCTGGCTCTTAAATTTTATGATGAATTTATTCTAGGATTTACGAAAGAAGGTTTAACAATAATGTGTCCTCAAATCTCCTTAACAAATTGTCTTTTACAAAGGATACGCTCCAATAAGTTTCGAGGACATGGTAGTCTTGGCAGCATTGATAAGTGAAGCACGACCCAAAGATTCAACAGTTACTGTGAGGTTGTCTTGAATGTATTTCACAGCCTCCTTGCACGCTAGCCGGTAACCAGAGATAACACTTGTAGGGTGAATCTTATTCTTGACCAGTTCATCTGCATTCTAAAATTAAAAAGAAATCAACCCATAGTAGTCCCTGTTAAGCAAAGATAGCATTTAGAGTCCAACCCAAATCAATATCCTAGTCTTTTACATCTGAAATATTATGGAGACATGCAAATTCAATATGTAAATCCTTTTATTTAGTAATTATTGCTATTATATGACTGCCTCATGGTAATGTAATGTAGTATTTTTTTTAAATCATAGTTTGTTATAATTGATGTGTGTCGGCCAAATAACAATATAAAAATACCTTTAAAAGTTCAGCTGCAATAATGACAACAGACGTAGTGCCATCTCCAACTTCTTCATCCTGCAGCTGAGCCAGTTCTACCAGGACCTTTGCAGCTGGATGTTCAACTTCCAACATCCTATGTGTAATGAGGATTTTTATAAAAATTATAGACAATCTAATCAACAAAAGGATTTAAAGAAATTTGTTAACTTTTTTAGTAAGAGGTAGCGCCATTGCTGATTTGCAGAAGAATCGAGCTAGCACAATTAGTAAGATGCTGTCACTAGTGTACAACCAGGTTGAAATGATAAGAGCTATGCTTGTCGGTTAAATGAAATTATTTATTTGCTGAGACATGGTACATGAGAATGTTATTACTCAATAGTAAGTTTGTCAGGCCTTGCCAAATAATCTGCATGTTAATTTTCTAAATAGCTTTTAGCATACATGGTTTACAATACATAATAATATAAATACATAATTCTTTTGTTGTCATATTTAAAGTCCCAGGAAGTTATATTAACTTCCCTACTGAGCGAGTTCATACAATACAGATAAAGGGAAACATTTGTAATGTTTTTTTTTCTATGATATAACAATAAAAGTGGTAAATTATTGTTCCATCACAGAAGAAAAGCATTACACACTTAAAATTAAGTCACACCTTCATACAACATTGTTAAATAACTCTCAGTCCTAGATTTAGAAAAATACCAAGGTATATGGTGCTGTCTCAAAACCATCCATATAAAAGATCCACAACTGTCTAATTATGCACATTGTGAAAACTACTTAACACATGCTCATAAGGTTGATATTTCTAAGAAATATGTTTAATGTTTATGCATCTTTTAAATGGAACTTGCATTGTGAAATTAACTTACAATCACACATTAGGTTGACATAGTAAAAAAATGTGTTTATGTACAATCATGGATGCTTTTCTATGAAAGTTCAATATGAAATTGTATATATATATGTATATACTGTATATATATATATATATATATGTATATATATATGTATATACTGTATTGTCTGACTCACACCTGGCTAGTTTTCTTAGTCAACTATGCAATTTAATGAAATAAGGGTAAGACAGTTACTCCATTAGGGGACTGGTGTGAAGATGTATCACTGTAGTTATATTGCAAGATAAATGTGACTTTTTAAATATTTATGCTGAAATAGATACTATTGTCCATACTTGAGCTTCCTTTGAAAAAAAATAAACATTCAACTTGTTTCTGTTCCACACATTTAGTTAATCAGTCATTGTGTAGGTTGCACTTACTTGAGTATAGTAGCTCCGTCATTAGTGATTGTCACATCGCCAATATCATCTACTAGCATTTTGTCAAGACCCACGGGGCCCAAAGAGCTCTTGACGATATTGGCAATTGCAGATGCGGCCATGACTAAAGAAATAAAAAATATTGACAAAGATATTTTAGATAACCAAGGCATTTGAATTATCCTTTTTTCCACTTAAGTTTAAGTTTAAATATACTTATACCATGATCATAATTACGTTTTAACTTAGTATGACTAAGGCTGCACAGCATTAGGTTATATCGGATAAATGGTAAATATTGCATGTTTCATTAAAATGATAATTTAAAGTCGATATTTTTCGCTCTGAAGTGATATAAAACCTAATTATACAACGAAAAGCCATGAATTTCATAACATATTTGCTTAATGTTTTACCATAAGCGGTACATGTGATGTACGGGAGTATCAAACTTTTGAAATTATGATTATTTTACCATTTTGAGTTCGAACTGGTGCTCCTGAATATCGTGTTCCAGCAACAGATAAAGCTGCAGCTACTGTAGACATTTTTGATGTTAATTAATTTCACTAAATTCTAAAACGAACAATAGTCAGACACACTTTTGATTCTGGAAGAGTGAACAGTGCTGCCAATTTCCAGAGAAACAACTTTGACGTTTATTTTTCTTCTCCTTTTTATTAAATTATTCACTATTCTTTGTTGTACTTCAAGCTAGGTTTGGTTCTAATTCAAAACTGTATAAATGGCCTTATGGTAGCTGATTGGAATCAAATTTATACTTAAAATCACTTCATCATCATAATT
>JAFELO010000102.1:1313853-1339401 GCA_017140195.1 Eumaeus atala | reverse complement strand
CTTCAAAAAGGTCGGGGAGTATGTCGCGCGGTGCGGCTTCGGACCTGTTGGGCCTAGGTCTCCTCTTATATACAGACTATATGCATACAAAAAGCCTTTTGGCTTCGTCCGAGTTCTAAACACGGCACGGAATAACAATTATTCCGGACCGCGTTCCGAACAAGGACGAGAGGGCTGGGGCGCAAGCGGGACGACACTATCTCTCCCTCACCTTCCGGCAAGAGAGGGACAGCAGGCGTTTCCGAGTGCGGTAGTGTGGATCCCGGGTGTGCTTGGAGAGGTGTTGATGTGCAAGTTGCCATAAAGTGACACCTACGGTGTCGCGTTTCGTGCGGCTTGTGAGTACCCGGAGGCCCATGGGCGTCGGTAGTCGTTGAAAGACACCTAATGCTCGTTTGTCCTATATAAAATGGGGTTGTCGTAGTAATTAGTCTGCGGTTAGTATTTACTAGAAAGGTTCGATCTGTAGATTACTACTAGGTACTAAAAAGGATTCCCTTGTACTTTAATCATACAAGTAAATTTTGTGCAAATTCAAAGGTTTAATCAGATAACAGCGCGACGCGTACATGACTTATTCCGGGAATACATTAATTTTACGGAGAAATTATGATTTGTTTTATCCACAGATGGGGCTGTCCGCACCACAAGACAACGCCACCAACTTTGGGACAGTGCATGGGGCGAGGTTCCCATCCTCGCCCTTTACCCGTGCGCAATAGCGCTGCCTCACTGTTCTTTTGCTCTTTTGTCCCCTCTTCTTATAAGAGGGGTACAAAGAGCGCCTCCTCCTACTGCTCTTTAGTACCCTCTTCTTATTAGAGGGGTATCCCTCTTCTAGCGTCTAGCATCACTCGCGTTAGCAAGACACATGATGAGCTACAGTCCGTCGAGCAATTCAGGCCGTAGATTATACATTTATACATTAGAATTATACATTTGGACGTCAGCTGCGGTGAGGTATGAGTGGTGAACGCTAAACGAAAAAGGGATAAATGTCATTGGGTCATTTTTCGTTTTCTACACCGAATAACTTCTATTCTTGAGATTAGACACCATCATCATCATTATCACCCCTTATCGGTCCACTGCTGGACATATGTCTCATCCAATGAACGCCAAGACGACCGATTAGAGATTAGGCATAGTTACATTAAATAATGCGACTATGCATTTTTACTCCGTTTTATGCCAAATCATTAATATAACTTTATTAGGAAAATTTATTTTAGCTGGATATTATGAACGAGAAATGACCAAAATTCTAGTATGGTGGTTTTAAATTATACCTGCGGAAATGTTAAGTTTAGAAAATAAGGCAGACGTCAGGCGTAGCAATACTGTAGCAGCCTCGTAGCAGTAGCGCTACGAATAGAGCAGCACAGCTTAGTGAAATACTTAATTATTTGAAGATGTGTCGAGTGTAGGTTTAAGATCGCTCATGAATGGCGGATATTTTATTACGTCGATCCGGTTCGAGAATGCACTTCCACACGAAACAAAAACCAGTACAACCAGAAACAAAAAACGAGTAGCAGCGAACATAATATATATATATATTATATTCTATAATCGCCACTCTTTTATGTTTTCCCCTCGGTAGTTAAGGGTTTAGAAACAAATATCTCAAAAAGTAGCTGAATTATGGCACCAAAATACAACGATCACCCAAGGTGTTCGTCCTCTCCGAAAAAAACCCTTACTTACATGAGGCGCTACCCTGTAGTAATTTTATTTTTCCAAATGAAACTACATCGTTTTGTAGCAAATAATAAAATACAATTACCTTCCAAATTCCAAACATAAATACTTATAATGTTCGGGTAAAACGACTTGACGAAATTATAGTCGTTCCGTTTTTACCATTGGGCTACGGAAGCGCCAAATCACAATGTGAGTAATAAAGGTATCAGGAAGAGGTAGTGCATGCAGGATGCATGACACTATATCCTCCTATGGAACGGAATTGGGACGGAATAACCGGGAAGGTACCTCTCGCTCACTTGATACAGTGACACCTACGGTGTCGCAATTCGTGCGGTTTTGTGAGTAGGCGGTGGCCCATTTGGGTGGGGGGCGTCGAAAAGGCGAGCAACGCATCGGTACAGTTATTAAGTGGACGTTCATGGGCTCCGGTAGTATATATTATGTACAGAGTAATAAGCAAGCAACAATGCGTCTGGAGGCGGGCCATTGTAACCTGGAAAATAATAAATATACATTAAAATATTATTATGAATCACATCAGAGTGACATTAGGTGCACGAGGACTAAGGCCCTTTAAAATTGTTCATCTCATTATAATCCCGTATTACAGAAATACAGTTATCACTAAAATGTCGCAATCCGACTTTCCACCAACAACTTGCGCCAATTCCCATATGAGATGGGCAGAGGGAACGGAGCGCCACAGTGCCACAATAATTTCTTACCAGGCCTTTATTGGATATTATTAAAAATGTGGATATTTGTTATTATTTTCTACAAATGCTACTCAACGCCTAAGGATGTAATACTGCGCAAATATCATCAGACTGGAATAACGTTAAAATAATTTGCTTCAGGTGATTCGTGGATAGCGACCCGCCTCAGAGCAGTCACACATGCTGACGATATGGTAAGTCTTATAGCATGAACATCGCCCTGCACAAGAATCGCCCTGCCCGGACTGTCTTCCATGCCGGCGAAAACGACACTAACCTGCACCCCCTAAACAGACGTCTCACGAGGCCAAAAACCACCACTACTCCCCCCCAGAGCGCTGGTGATGATGCCTATGCGAGCAGCCGTGGCTTTTACAGAGATCGTAAATGGCATTCTCCAAATGGTCCACTTTCCGGAGACCTGGAAAGAGGGGAGGGTGATCGTTCTGCCGAGGTTGGGCAAGCCCCGGAGCCTGCCAGGAAGCTACCGACCAAAAACGCTGCTGTCGCATATCGCCAAAATGTTCGAGAGGCTTTTGCTTCGGAGGCTGAAGCTGCACATTCCCATAAGGGATGAACAGTTCGGCTTCCGGAGCGGCCACTCGACCACGTCGCAACTGAGACACTCTGTCGCAGTCTTTCTGGATATGTAGGAGGCCTTCGATAGGGTGTGGCACCCGGGAGTCCTGTACAAGTTGGTGGACGCCGGCATCCCGCTGGCGTTCGTGAGACTAGTGGCGTCATTCTTGGAAGGTAGGACCTTCCGGGTGGCGGTGGAGCGGAGACACTCCTCGGTGAAGGCCATACGTGCCGGAATGCCACAGGGCAGTAGTTGCCTATCCCCTTGCCTGTACGCGGCCTACACCAACGACATCCCCACACTCAATGATCCTTCAGGAGAGGGTGAGGTGGACGTCATGCTCGCGCTGTTCGCCGACGACAGCGCATACTAAACCTCATCCCGAAAGCCGGAGCTCACAACTGGGCGCATGCAGCACATGCTCGACATGTGGCCAGAGTGGCTCGACAAGTGGCGCATGTCCGTCAACGAGGATAAGACAACGGCGCTATATGTCAGCAAGAGGCGCTCCATGCCGAAGTGGTTGAAGTTCAGAGGCCAGGATGTGTTTTGCTCATCTCCAGTCGTGTATCTCGGATGAAGTATCGACCGCGCGCTGCGGATGGGCTCGCAGGTGGACCGAGCGGTCAACCAAGCGAGAACAGCCCGCGCTTTACTGTGGCCGGTACTAGGGTCCGGACTTCCTACACGGACAAAACTGGGGATTTACAAGACGTATATCGCATGGTACGTGCTAACCTCCCAGGCCCAGCGGAAACGTCTCCAAGCCGAACAAAATATATCCCTACGGGTCATCACGGGAGCCGGTCGCTACGTCCGTAATGACGTGATCGTGCGTGACTTGCGGATAGAGTCGCTGGATGAGTTTGTGCTTCGATTGTTGAGCGCTATGTTCAATAGGGCAGACAGTGGACCGCATGCTCATCTACGCGACCTGGCCCCGCTGCACACGCGACCACCTGACGGGAGACCGTATCCGCGTGAACTCCCCCCCGTGATCCACCAAGCGGACTAGGGACTGCGTGTCCTGCGATCCGAACTAGGATCACACATGCACATGCACAACACACCCAAATCACTACTCACCACAGTCACAACACACCACACAACACACAGGCCCTAAACAGGCCTACATTCAAAGCCCGCAAAATGCGGCCCCGCTATCGAAGGGATGGTTGTCCCGTCGCGATCCAATCCGGTTATGAGGTTCGCCTCGGTGCCCTCGCAGATCGTCTGCGAAGAAGACCAGGAGTGTGTGAACACCTGACGGCTGCATGTCAGCACAGCTAGAACGCATGGTGATGTCTCCCCGCAGGGCCACCCGATCTCGGACAGACTATATGTAGCACAGCCGTCACGTTAAAAGAGAACAGGTTTGTTCTTTTGGAAATTTAAACTCATAACCGGTTGACCGATTTCAAAAAATCTTTCTTCATCGTAATGCTGAAATTTAATCCCGAGTAACACAGTACTTGTTGTTATAAAAACTAAGGGTCCCTATTAAAACTAAGGGTCCCTACTAAAACTCCAGCATTGTAAAGGAAGGTCATTGATTTAATATACAAGATTTCTGATTTCATACTAACCCATCATTCAAAATCGTCGTGATACGTAATTGTGGATGAGTCGTAAGTATGCTATAATCATATTTCTTAGCAGAGTCAACCTTATAAATATTTTACACTGAGTTATTGTTTAAAGCGTTTTATAAGGTATGTTCTTAATGTCTTAGTATAATTAAAGTTTAAATTACGGAACGTATGTTTTGGTTAGGATGCGTGGAAAGCAATTAAACATTAATAACCCTTACAATCATTTATTCAAAAAAATATTCAAAAAGTTTTAATAGAATATAGAATGGAATACTATCACATAATACCGCCATAGATTGGCATCTTCAGTATCGCGTTTCATGCGATTTGTGAGTAGCCGGTAGCCCATTGGCGGGGGGGGGGGGGAGTATTTTTGTTTGCCCTCCTATTCTATAAAAAATAAATATATCAGGTAACAAAATCGTGTATATATTGGGTAGTTCAGTCATCGCCACCGTCAGACACAATAGTAGTCGTGAAGCGCCTGTTCTCTGAACAGACTCTAGCATTATATACTGTTGCAAATAAAAAGTCAAATAGAAAGCTTTCATTAATTTTGCCGTCCATAATAAGTTTTGGAATAAAAGACACACAAACATGGAAGAAACATTATTATGAAATATTATATATCCGATGAATTTATGTATCATTACTATTATCTATGCGCATTCGCCATTCCATAAATATATAATTTATTGCTTCCTTCAAAAAAACATTGTGGTAGAGAGAAACAACAAAACTAGCGGTTTCAACTGTATCATCAAAGTTGTATTTTTTCCGTGTAAGAAATTGTCCAAATGTTAAAAAATGGTAATCTACTGGAGCAAGGTTCGGAGAATATGGTGAATGTTGAAGACATTCTAACTGCTCCTCTTTAGTTGTCGTTTGTATTAAAGTATGGGTTCGTTATAACCCTTGCTGGCTGGTGATTGCAGTCCATACGGAGACGTATCGGATCACGAGAAAATTTTAAATATTAAAATTTGGAATAAAGTGAGCTTGTAAAATGACCAATATCTTTGATAATGACATTCGGAAGGAAATCAAAAGAAAATTGTTTTTTTTTTTAAGTTTTTAATGTATTTACAGGTATTACGTACATATAGGTAGGTGACTACAGATGATTCGTTACCACCAGCAACCCCACCTTATATTGTAATCATCATCATCGTCATTATCAGCCCTTATCGTTCCACTGCTGGACGCAGGCCTTTTTCAATGAACGCTAAGAAGACCGACCTCCTGCTACTCGCATCCATCCCGGACCGGCTACTGCACGGAGATCGTCTTCCTATCAGGTGAACAGTCGAACAACACTGCGTTTTCCTAAACGTGCAATACTTATAACTAATATTTATATTTAAAAAAGAAAAATTAATGAGATTTACTCGTTGTGGGCGTCATTAAATAACTGTATATATTAATTGAATAATATTTTAAAACTATATACCGCAACGATATGAATAATATTACTCATTACTCATAAATAATAATACAATAATAAAAATCTACACCCCTAAATAAGAACAGCATTATTCAACTAAAATAAAAGATACATAATGAATTGCTCCATTATAGAAAGAACATGCGGCATTTAAAATTTTCCGTATAGATTAGGTCTGTTGTGTTTCAAGAAAAATTAAATCGAAATCTAACATTACCTCCTTTTATTTTCTGTAAATTTTTAATAACATTATCCAATGTTATGTGCTGATTAAGAGCTTTTGTTGTTACTTTTCTTTCAAGATAGTATTTTAAGATTCCATTCGAGTAAATTTGAAAATTGATGCTCATTCGTTGTTTCATATGGAAGCGCCATCTATCTGCAAATGGTAGAACCAGTGGCGCGAATAGAAACCAACAACATGAGATTTTATTTCAGTTCATGCATAATCTAAAAGATGGCGCTATAAAATTTATTATCTGGAATAATAAATTGTTTATATAATACTAATTAACCGGTGCGAGTCTGTTTGTCGGAACTGTGTTGGACCTAAAGTATATTAATAAAAAAGTAGATTAAAGCTTATATTAATTCATGATAATTTACATTTCTATTGGTGAGAAAATTAAGCAGGATTCAGAATCCACTAAATATATCCCTTTTCGTTTATTATTTATTGACATATATTATGTTGATGTTTAGTGACACAAAATTTTCAAGAATTTAATAGGTGGTAGTCCGTATTGTAACAGAACTGGGCCAGCACGACCGGGAGTCTTGCTCACTTGATAACGCTTGAATACTGCTGGTTATGACATCGCGTTACTTGCAGTTTTTGAGTAGCCCTTGGCCCATTGTTAGATGGAGTATAGAAGGGCTATGCATCTGCATAACTAATAACCGTGCGGATGTTAATCATCAGCAGTCACAAAATGGCTCTTGTAATTCCCGTATATTATAAAAAAGGAAAGGCCAACTCCATCTAGTGCCGCCTCTGGTGGCAACTGGAAGCTTTAGAGATACCGGTGATTGTAGTATCTGGAGCGGTTTGTAAGGAGTTTGCCATCATGTGTCCCAGCTGTTCATTTATTTCAGCTATATATGTGGGAGATAGAACGAGGTATTTCGAAATACTAAGCATTGTCAGACTTGAGGTTTGAATATGTTCCGTCTACCGCGATATGCACGGAGGTACAATTCGTCGAAAATTGTGAAATGCAAAATAATCGTAATAATAAATTCTGCGCCGCGACTTTTGAATTTGAGTTGGATTTGAAAATAGAGTGCTCCTACTGTATTCATTCCATTTTGAGAACGGGAAAAAAAGGGGACGTGAAAAAACGAAGCGTGAGGGTGTTGTAACATTCATTGCTCTCTATGTAATAATAGATAGATGTCCTACCTAATAGAATAGAATAGCATAAGCATTTATTTAGTAATAAATCATAACACTGTTACCCATACACTAGCAGTAGTTGAAACAGATCACAAAAAACATAAGAAAACAAAGCAAGAAATTAAATACTATAGCGATAACAATATAACATATATAGCGATAGCAGTAGTTGAAACAGATCACAAAAAACATAAGAAAACAAAGCAAGAAGTTAAATACTAACCCAAGGATGAAAAGTTCCCGACCGGCGGCCCAGGCACCGGAAGGCGCAGTATTGAATGCCACGGGGTGGGTTGATGACCAGGTCGAAATCGCGGGGAACCGCTGGATGGAAGCAGCTTGTGACCTCAGAGACTTGTGGCGCTCTCTGGGGGAAGCCTATATCCAGCGGCGGACGTCTCCTGGCCGCTGGTGACAAGTTCGCCGGAAGTACTAACACACATCGCTTGTTGCGCAGGGCACAGCATGGCCGCGGTACATTCGCTCAGCTCGCTACGGTACGCGTCGCTGTCGGTGCTCTGTCTGTTCGCAACAACTCTCCAAGTCACAAGCGGTAAGTGTTCCACTTGATTTCGTCAATTTGTGCTAATGTAATTTTTTATTATAGAATGACGAGATGCTGAAATTTTAACCTGAAATGTTTGTTTTGATTCGTTTCGGTCGCATTACAGCGGCATACTTGGGATCAAAATGTCAGGCGAAAATTTAGAGATCGTTTGTTTTGTTGACAATCGCGATGTACGTAATTCGATTCATCGGTTTATAATGATATGTCTCCAGGTTAAATTAGGTTTTAGTATTTGTGAAACAAAATTTGAAGCGTTTTTACTGGTGATTGAATGTAATTGAACCATAACCCTCGGGTCGGTAACGCTCCATCGGCTCTACTCGGTCCCACTCGGCATTAATCGCTCTGGAGGCACTGAACTGTACTCGATCTTAGAGCCTAACCATTTTCCCTTTTTTCGACAACTACTTTTGCGGATTAACAATATTGCGTGATCTTGAAGGTTGTTCCCAGTAAGGGTAGTTTTATCAATTAACTTTTAGGAGGACTTGACTTGTTGATTAGAGTCAGTCATAGTTCATAGAGAAGTCAGTCAGATTTATTCACATACATAATGTTACAATGGTGCTTGTGCTAGAGATGCTTTTATCCTATTTAGCTACTTGTACATTTGAGAACTTGCACTGCCTATACTGAGTTTGTAGGAATTTATCCTAATTCCTATCAATTTATCCTTATAGCCTTAATAGACAATGAATAATTATAGCCTTAATAGACAATTAATAATTATAGCTTTAATAGACATAGACAATGTCCAGCAGTGGACGGCGTTCGGCTGATGATGAATCTTAAATAATAGAAAAGTGAGTCTTTTAAAGGATAGAGAAGTCAACTCAAAGATGCCACCCCGGTGTCCCGGAACTCCTAATCATCAGGGCACCTTGTCTGCTAGTCGTGACAGTGCAATGGGGTGAGATTGCCATCCTCGCCCCTTGCCCCTGCGCGATACCGCTTCCTCATCTCGCTCCTGTTTTATAATAGAAGTGCAAAGAGCAGCCCCTTCAAATAGTGACGTACGGTGTGAGGTACAGCCCGGTGACATACAGACAGACGGACAGAGGGACCGTGGAGTCTTAGCAATGGGTCCCATTTTTACCTCTTGTTTACGGTAACCTAAAATCCACTAACCAAATTTTCAACAGTCTCTGCGGCGCGATCCTTCTATTTGCGTCCTTGTCCCACTCGTGCATAAAAACGAACTGCCGTCCTGCTCGTTAAGGCGAAGCGATCGATAGACGATGCGATTATATTAGAGCAAGGAGTAAGGACACAAACTGCCACGTAATTTATCGTTTCTGTCCTTCTGCTTTTATGTGACTAGAAAAAAGGTTAAAACCTTGTAATGGAGATAAATGTACTTCTTCGCGACTACTACCGTCGTCTACGCTACTGCTACAACGTCCCAGAGAATTTCAACTATCACGGCATTTAAAAGTCTTTAGGCTTTATATTGAGTTTTTGATGTGTAACATTTTTCTCTCGATTGCTGGATATTTTTTGTGGGAGTGATTAGATTTCATGAAAAGCAACGGAAGTATGTAACAGGAATCGCTGAAGCACTCGCTTTTTGACCGCTGTCAATATATTTTGAAATATATTTAAAAAAAAAACTTTCTTTGAAAATAAATTGCCTTGTACGTACGTATATATGTATTATCTGAGGCGAAAGGACGCCTTACCCCAAAGCTGTCATTTCGCGCCGGTGATATTCACACAAGTGAATCATATAAGTTGAACCCTTGTTCCATAAGTTAAATCATTGTTTAATGTGCGTCACCAAGTCAGCACTTATCTAGTCCACAGAACTCCGTATTTAAGAAAAGGTACAGGAATAACTTATTAATTTTTTGTTAATAATATAATACTAATAATAATATCTGTGGACTTGTCACACCACGTGAGCCCAGTCCTGTGGTAAGTACCGTAAGGACTTGTGTTACAGGTACTAGTCAACGGACAATATATTTAATTTTTTATTCATCATTCATCATTATCAGCCCATATCAGTCCACTGCTGGACGTAGGCCTCTCTTAATGAACGCCAAGACGACCGATCCCCTGCTACTCGCATCCATCCCGGACCGGCTACTGCACGGAGATCGTCTTCCCACCTGGAGAACGGTCGACCAACGCTTCGTTTTCCTAGACGCGGCCTAAACTCCAGAACCTTACCGATGATTTTTATTATAGAAATACATATAATACATACATAAACATCCATGACCGAGACGGGATTCAAACTCGCGACCTCTGGCGTAACACGCGGACTAACCGCCACGTTACCAACTGATCCAGTAGGTCGTCTAATCCTAATTGTTGTGAAATTAGGTTGCGTAACAGGCAAGAGTATGAGGTACTTAGAGTCAGCTATCGAGATAAAACTTTTCCATCTACTAAGTTAGACGAACAGCCGCGCTGACGGATTCGTATCAAGTTCCTTAGCAGGCTTGGAGATTAGCGTGACGCAACGACAGAGATGTTTCCGGGGTTTTTTCATGACATACCTCCTGGCCGTGTACCACATTTACAGGTAATAAGTAACAATCTGAAAAAGCAATGGATTTCAGATGGAATACGTCTGGGCCAAGTGTCTGCCCAATCCGATCAGCAGCTATTGCGTGGGAGTGTTGAAAATTCCACATTTATAATATTAGTGGGACACCTATGCGTGCTTGACTTTCCCCTGTTAACTGTGAGTTTGTTGTACCACTACTTTTGCGGCATATCGGGCTGGCATGTCTGGGGGATACATTATTCCCGCGTGAAGTGAATGCTGGCGGTATCTGAGCGTCCTATCAATCCACGAGGGAGTGGGACGAAGGCCGGTAATACTAGAGGTTGTGTGGATATTTATTGGAGTTGGTAGCTACCAAGAGGCTTTAGTACCCGAGTCGTACACCACGCACAAATCAACGACAAAGCTGCGGGCACAAGTTAGTTATAAACAAGGTACGGGAGTATTGTTCGTACACCGACAGTAACCGATGTTTACGTTAGTGTTTTAGAACCCGGATCAACACATTTGCATACATTTACATGCGCACGAGCTGTTGTACCCGCAAGTTTGCAGAACAATCGGCGATATTGTTGGTGCACCGCTGTAGGGCGGTACGGGGCGGTAACACACTAGTGTTGATTATGCTTGTTATCTCTGGTAGCCGTGCTGTTGTTTCAAACTAAATTGAACTGCTGCGATATTCTAACAGGCATAATTACATGAACACGTGCGATGGAGCTTTGAAGCATACAGTGAGTTTAGCTATGTGTATGTCGCAGTCGTATTGTCTATGTCGCCGTATTTCATTACCATTCAAAAACAGGGCCGTTTGATTTTGTGGCGGGTCAATATTTAGCCGGATTGAATACGGCTGAGTGAAATTGCGCCAGATATTCAATAAAGCTGGCCTTGTTGAAATAAAGTGAATCATTGTCCGCCTTTTTGACACGTTTTAGTTCCTAATTTTAACACGCGCGGCGTTGCTTGGCATGACAAAAACAATGGCGTGGATTGTAGAATACAGAGCAATAAGGAAGCTATGCCCGGATTGGTTCGAAAGTTTAGGCCTTTGTGGTTGGGTTATTTTTTTATTTGTACTCATAACATTTGACCTAATTCTATACATGCGCCAATCACTAGCACCGACTAAAATCAAGAGATTGAGTAAGGCTTTCGTCATTCGCAATATTGAACAACGTCTCGCAAGGATAATCCAGCTAATCGTTAGCCCGCCACGAAACAAAACGGCCCTGTTTTTGAAAGCGGCTAGCCACAATATACACCGTTACCGAAAATAATATTTCGATAGAATCAAATATTGGCCAATTAGCTATAATAATTAATTAAATAAATATTTAAAAGGTTTACATATTTAATGAATATTTAAAAAGCTGGTGGTCACGTGACAAGTTCATGACCCCGAGTGTACTCAAGATTTACAATGAGATGTTTGGTCCACCAAATCTATCTGGACTACGGGACATTTTAATTTAGGAATTATAATGACACTGAAGTGATTTAATATTTATTGTGTATTTTAAGTTGAAGTGGTACTGCACTAAAGGATTGAATTATTTGAATTGAAAATTATCGTTTCTTGCCCTCGGCAGGTACAAGTGTTTTTGTTTCAAATTATATAGGTATGAAGTTGTCACGATACCCAAACAGTAGAACCTTGTTCACCTTGGTTCTGGACCATTAGCTGTTGCTTTTGGTAAGAGGAATTCCGTAAAAGAGAGGATCATTATGTCCAGCTAGATTGAATACTTATAGCTCATAGTAAGAACACACACACACACACACAAATAATGTTACAGACATACTTAACGTACTTATTAAGCATAGGTCTAGTCTACAGAGGAGCCCGCAGATTATTATTATTATTCGTAGCCCTGGCGAATTCCTATTCTCAAATAATATTGCTCCTATGCGTTTAACTATTACTCATGCAGTTATTACAACTCTCTGCGCCTGTGAGAGCATTGTATGTCGTGGGATTTAAAGAAAACCCGCAAGGAATCGTTTATACATAGCTAAGCCTAGTTCTAGAATATTCTCAGACATTGTTCAGCACAATGGACGGTGAAGTTGGTTCGCGAGCCGCATTGTAACTGCGACAGGTAATTTCCTAAGAATAATTAATAATATTCTGTAGTACTTATAGATGGCGTATTTATGAAAGACTTAGAAATAGATGAAGGCTTTCGCTTTTCCGTGATTAGGTAATGATTAAAGTTTTAGTATGTTTGCTTTAAAAATGCATTCCCCTATTAAAGTTAATGGTTAAAAATACCCGCACTTTTATGGATATTTTTTTGCAGACCTGAGCTTATAATAATAATAATGATAGAGCTTCAGCGGATTGATAATTAAGTGGGATATACGTTCACAATCATCAAACTTGAGTCCCGCCCCAGCCACTCCAGGAACTCCTCCGCCACTGCGGCAGGGCGTGAAAGTACGGACAGAAATAGTTACGTGTGTACTGTACATGTGAGAGTAGCCTCTTGTACATCCCTTTGTATGTACCTCCTTGAAAGTGACTAATAAATATAAACTCGAATCCTATTACAGCACGCTTTGAGTCCCCCCTGCCATGACTTAACAAAATAACTAGTGCAAAATTGCGATTGAAATTAAATTAAAATAATTATTGTAAAAAGACAGATAAATTGACAGTAGAAATGTGATTTTCACCTATAAAATATATAAAATGCTCATTCAATTATAATTTTCATATATTCATCATATCTCATATGTATTATATCTTAATTTGACCTCTTTTGCGGTAAGATCTTCAACGGGCGAGCCTAGATAGTAAAGTTATGGGATGTTATTTACTTTTGACACAATTAAACTTATCCAACTCAGTCCCCAAGTTCTGTATATTAACAATCCCCACTTAAAATGTTCTGTGAAATAAAACCTTCCGTTTTAACTAATTGGCTGCTAAGTTACGGAACACAGGAGCTATAACAATTTTGTTAAACCGCAGTGATACGGATTTTATGAAAGTTAGGAAAAGTTAAAAATTTAATATTCATGTAAACTCATTCAACAATTAATTCATCATCGATACTGATATGATATTTTTTAAATTTTTCGCAGGTTATTTAGTTAAAATGATAAATTAAGTTAATTAAAAGCGAAAAAGTATGGAATAATATTTTCTCCTGTGCAAAAGTATCGGGTCGGTACGTTGGGGAAGTAGATACTTTTTTTTAATTCTTATCTATTTTGTAAGCCAAACGTCATACTATGATTAAGTCAGCAAAGTAGATACTTCTCGCTCGTACAACACAGCCGTGAAGTGATTGGCCATCACGTTTCGTGCGACTTTTCAGAGTCCGGGCCGTGCTTATATGCTCCAGGTGTATATTATGCCATCCGAATGCTACAAAATGTTGGCGTACGTAAAAATTCGTTGATATTCGTATGTATATATATTCCTTTTGGAACAAGTCCGATATTTTTTACATGTTTGAGCCCCGACAAATAATAATGAAGCATCACCTACAACGTATCAACAGTTTTATCTATATCACACTTATCATTCATCCATATGTTAAAAAAATATCAGATATTTTCGAGGCTGTGGCGTCGTGCGGTCGTTTTATCTGATTGATTACGTTTCTCCGCGATATATTGATGTAATCACTTACCGTTTACACTTACTAGTCACTACTGCCTCGCAGACTGGTTGCATATATTTAACCATAGGTTGTGAATACTCTATATAATACAAAAAGTATTATTGGGTTTATTGAATTTCTAATTTACGATAAAATTCGTTAAAATTGTTTTATTACAGCATTCGGCAGCCGGGGAGCTGGCGGTGTTACATTCCCAACCACTGCACTAAAAAGCTTGATGAACAGATGTAGAACAAATCAATCAATCGAGTAGCTCATTAAATATGGGTTGCATATTTGAAAATGGTTTAGATAATTATGACATGAATATAATTTGTAAAAATGACATCACGTGCCCACGTGACGATCGGTGCCAACGACAACCACAATAACAGGTAGTTTCTCACCCGTTCACGTCGTGTACAGTGTGGCTGGAGTAGCGCCGGACTAACCACGTCGCAAACAGCTAACGTAGCAGTAGCTACGAGCCCGGCGCGTAAATGCGCCCTACGTATGACGCGTAGCCCTGGTCTGTAGCCATATAAGTGACCTTGTTACTCACATTGATGGCCTCGAACTCATGGCAAATTCCTTGATTTGATTATTTAGACTGTTAAAGCTGGGGCCTTTTTATTCAGAATTTGCAACCTTCGTTGTTAGCACCGGCCTCAAGATTTTAATGCTTTAAAGTTGTATTGATGGAAGCAACGTTTAATCTTATATAGTTACTAGATTTCGGAAACTGGCACAGCTGTGCAACAGTTGAGCACTTTCTGCTGAGAGATTAAAATTTTGACGTGGTCAGTAGAACTCCGAGCTACTGCTCCATAACATACAACACGAGGAAGTGCCGACTCGGTAAAGTTGTACAATATCTTCCAGTGTACCTAATATCAATTCGCTACATTCGCGCAATTCTCTTAAAATGGAGAGTGAAGTTTACGCTGCACGTTTTCTATACTTTATTATAAAGGTGAAATATTTGATTGTTTGTTTATTTGTGTGCATGGAATAGGCTCCTAAACTAGTGGACCGATTTTAAAAATTAATTATTAGCCATGAACATCACAAGTGACGTAGAATTCTTATGGTAAAAGATTTTTTAAATCGTAATCCAATAGTTTCGGAGCCTATTCAAAGCAAACAAACAAGCAATATAATGGTTCCTCTTTATAATATTATTAAAGATTGTTATTTATTCATTAATTTCACGCGTAGTTCACACTAAGTGTACTATTCTAAACAGACTTCCTATATTGATAAAAGCATGACATCAGCATGTTTTCGCTTACCGTATACATTCCTTAGCTTATTTTTACCCCACGAGGAGTCGGCACTAGAGACTATACAGGATAGTCGATAGGTGATATGTCACCAGGTTGATGATGTCATGTGTGTAGTCTTGTCGACGACTCAGGTGGATGTTTGCCGGCAGGCGAGGCGCGTGTTTACCGCGACTTATAACACCGAACACTGAGTAAATACAGACATGTCTGAACGCTGTATTTTATTATCCTCCGCGTATTCGCTCACGGGACCTGAAGATAAACATACTCTTGGCTAAAACAAATACCATCACCACGAGCATTTATCGGTGTAATGATGGACACGCATTTGCGCCTGATTTTTGTTAGAGGAGGAGCCACACTGCGTTGCAGGCAAATTGGACCGGCAAGACCGGGGTGGCGTCTCTCGCTCCAATGATGCGTTTCGTGAGTAGCCGGTGGTCCCGATGGTAGAGGAATGGAGGATAACGCATATTGTGCGGATATTCATGAACGTCGGTGGTCACCAGAAGGCTCCGACTGCTCGTTTGTCCCCCTGCAATAATAGGAACGATAAATAGGAACTTTTTGAGGACTACCGACGCCCTTTCCTCCTTACCTCCATTGGGTCAGATTATTGTAACAGGCTGACTGCCCATGCTATAGTCACAGCTCCAGTTAAAATGGCTGTTCATCTTTTATCTTATCGAGGACGGCTAGGAACGCGTCTCGTCCCATAGAACAGCGGATCATTACTCCGATCTCATTTAAATGTTGAACTCTCCATAAATATTTCTCGTCTGATGAATGTAGATCGTTATTTGGATCTACTTCATCTTGTTAAGTATATTATAATGGGATATTTTAACAATCAGAAAGGATTATTTAAAGACAGATAAGTAGAGATCAAACTTTCGATTTCGGTCAGTTTCGGCAAGCAAATCTACTTTCGGTCGCAGTTTCAGTTTCGACCGAAAACAACCATACACTCCGTGTTCGTGGTGCCTATCTTTAGTGATAGTAACTTGCTCCACGGGCTAGTGTGATCGTGTAGCGTTTTACAAATAAACGTTGATCTTAAATAATCGTCTTCAAAAACTCGTTTTGGTAGAATGGAACGTACATATGTACATACTTGAGGCTTTACTTGACTTTGAGTGCAGAAGTGTCTGTGGTCGTGTCACGACTGCGACTTTCGAGGTGTCATGTGGATGAGTGTGAACAAGTTTCGTGAGGATTGAGAGTTTTCGATGGCCCATTGTAAGTCGCGTAACTATACCAAAGACCCTTGTTAATGTCTTATTTTAATTTAAAGTAGGTATTTTTAAGTCTCGCTCAGCAGTCGGTACAATTCAGTGAAGGATAGAAATTCCCTGTTTACAGTTAAGTTTATCATCAAATTACTGAAAAGAAAATATCGGTCAAGTGCGATCCGTACTCACGCTCGGTCAGGACGACATGGGAGGAACACTTCCTCCACTCGTGTCAAATTGAAATTCATTGAAATACTGAGTCTCTTACGCACGTGAAATGTCCAATTAATAGGTATTATGTGTTCTGGTCCAGCAGAGAAAAATATCAAACTTCTTGTAAGGCTGTTTATGTTCTGTAATGCCGCATATTTAACTGAAACTTCCAGTTTACACAGCAATTATGCGATTTAAAAAAAGTCACAGCTTCCTGACTACCCACGCTTCCTTGCCTCCAGCCCTCCGAACTGTCTATTCACAAACCACACGAAACGCTACACTGAAGTTCTTACTTTACGGCGGCATCATGTGAGCGAGAGGAATCTCCCTGGTTGTGATAGACCAATTATTATCATATACCAAACGAGTGCTATGTTCAGTATATGATAAGAAAACAATTGTTAGCTCCAACACACGACTAGAGTTCCTATTTAGGCACGAATATGAATTCAGTTACGCTCCATTGCTGTTTCATACGATTTTATAGTGCACATGGTTACCCCACCCGTTTACGTCAACGGAATACTAGGGCAACATGTTAACGGGAAAAATCGACATCCTAATAATATATAAATAATCAATTTCCCCAACTTTTTAGCTTTCATTAATTTAATGATAGAAGACATAAAACAATATCGGTCGGTTCACAACCCCAGCTAACTTATTAAACTTAGGTTTAACCGGTCAATTATGGAATATTTAACAAAGATGATATTCGTAGGAAGCTCAAAATTTAGACATATTTCTTTCTTGACAATTTAACTCTGTTAAAGGTCGGGGAATAAGGAATTGTTAAAGGTTTAGTCAGACTTTTAAACACATTTATTTGACGACGATCTCTCCATATTCAAAATCAAGAACAAAATTCAAATAGTACAAGAAACAAACATTGGAATCAATACAGTTTTTAATAAGAGTTAGTAAAAAGTGAGGGAATGAATTCTTATCTGGCAGTTGTCCGAGACTCTATATATAATTATAAATTCATCAATTGTTCTTCAATCCTTAAATTCAAAGTTGAAAATTATAGTGGCATCATATTTTCACATTAAATCTAACTCAAAAAGGAAAAGGGAGTAGAGCTCCATAAAGGAAAACACAACCAATAAGATCCCGTCCCATTCTCTTGGCTCTCTCAGTCAACTAAAATCAGGCAAGATATATGCTTTTTTGCAATAAAAGAGAATCTAACATCCAAGTTTCACACGTTACATATACTATTGAACTAACACAATAATATCAATGATACAGTTCAATATGCATACGTAAGAGAATTTAGACATTTTAACATTACCAAAGTTTTTCGAAACATAAGATATGATAAATGGCGTCGGCAGGAAATCATGAACTCACCCTTTTATATAATTAATAATACAAATTAACAAGCCCGGCATATCACATTCGTGGCATCCTTGCAGGAAAATATAGGTTCCTGGGCGGAAAAGAAAAACACTATTTGATTATCATATTTTAACAATTCATTCCGTCCGTTCAATTCATCGCAAAAAGAAAAAGAGTGACATTTCCTCGAAACAGAGCACATACTTAGTCTGACAGTCAAAGATGACAGATAAACTTTTTATAAAATGTTCGAGTAGCAAAGACATAATTGCTACAATTTATACCTCCAAGTAGGAAAAAAACGAAATGTTTTCATCTGTTAGCAGATGTGTTGTCCTTGTGGCTTGTCAACATTTCCGTGTAGAAGTACAAGCTACGGCGGATATTGAAGTACAATATTAGGCGGTAACGTCCGCGTCGGTTGGTCTCGATTATTTATAACTTATTGGGCAACTTTACTATCCTTATTCGACAATGTTATTAAATTCATGTTAATATGTTTATAAGATGCTTGTGCACGATAAATAAGCACACTGCAGCGAAACCAGCCTACTACTACCGGGAAAACACATGTCACTGACTTAATACTAACGTGTATATTTTGTCGAAAACACAGGCTCGGCTGACCGAACGGCTTAAGTCATTTTACCTTGGACTTTATTGAGATCTTTATTGTATTACAATTAACAAACTATAAAAGTGAATTGGACCTATAGCGTCATGGAGGTAAAGGCGATCGTACTTGAAGGTATCTGCGAAATTTAGTGGGATCACACTTAACGTTTTAACACCATTCAGACATACTACGCTTTATGAACTTTTTTATTTCCTAGCTATTTCTTTGTCATTTTCCAAAATGTATTGTCCACACATATAACGTAGAACAGTGAATATGCCAATACTTTCACAATTCTTAAAAATATAGTTTATGCTTTGTTTACTCGTGAAATTTTCTATTTTGTGTAAGCTTCTCTAAGCCTGCATCCAAACAGGCATTGCTTAGCGCTTACTGCCCAGCGAGTGACCAAATGTTTATATTTGTATAGCGAACATTACCAAGGAATGGGGAAATAAACCACTTGCCTGCTTGCACGTAGCAGACTTACTAAAGGTGATGCACATTTGTGTATCACCTTTAGTTAACACACCTACATTTATTAAGGTAGAATCTAAAACTTAAAGTTTATAAAATGTATACTTAAATAACTGAATATTATTCCACGAAAAAGTGGAAAATTATTTAATTCTGCACCAAAGCACAGCCAGCATTATAATTATAATTTCCAAGAAAACGTTATTGGAACTGCAAACGTTACTGTTGGTACGGTGCGTCACTATATGAAATACCCACCTAAATCACAAATTGTAAGATATATGTCGCCACTATTGTCGATAACATTAACCATTTAAAGTGTAACAGAGAGCGATCTGAGCTTAATAACCGATAGACAGTCTGTAGTCAGACCGATTAGCCGCACGTCAGCGGAGCCCACCTCCCCCCTCCCGCCCCGGTAATCCGGGAGCTATGGACATGACCCATCCCGAAGGCGGATACTACTAAGTTATCAGATTAGAGATTATTCTATGCATAAATTTGCCGGTCTTATACCTACTAAGCTTCTATGAATACAAGTAGTATTTCACAAGTTACAAGTAGTATTTCACAAATGACAAGTAGTATTTCACAAATATAAACTATTATTTTGTGTCGCTATATTGTTTTGTTTAACCTCGGAAACATTGGGATGTTATGATGGAATTGACTAATGCATTTTTGACTTCAATCAATTTATAGCAGACATTGTAGGCACATAAATACGTATTTAATTTATTTTTAGTTATTTTGCAAATTGCTAGTCTAACAGTTAACAAATACTTAATTACAGAAATATATTGAGTTACCAAAGTACATTACATACACACGCACTTGTAGCACATCTAAATGATCAAATGTTAACTATTTTCTTACACCATCTATCAGCCAACTGAAAATGTACCTCTGTATGTATGAAATGTTTGGATTAGAGAAAACGAATCATTGAATTGTGCGTAAAATTGGGCTCATTGAGTATACAGAACAACTTAACAAATTTCATATTTTCTTTGTATATATATATTTATATATATATATACAAGAGCAGCTCCTAGCGATAACTTCCGTGGTAAACATCAGTGACATTGGTACCGCCATTGCGTTATTGAGTATCAAACAGCGTTAGGAAACTTTCACATTCGTATTAGTGTGTTATTTATTAAGATTTCGTGCCTCTGGGATTCCTCGATGATATATACGTTCGTTTATGCCTCTGAATGATCTCCGCCCGCCCTTCGCGCTCCGTTCAGTTCCAGCCCGAGCCTTCGCGGTGTCATACGTCTCATATTCCGCCGCGAACATTACACTATGCTCATTCATTGTAATTAAACAATGCTGCTATAAATAATATTGCATTATAATAATATAAAATAGTCTTAGTGTTGTTCGTTGAAATCTAGTGCCAAAAGTAGATATTACAAGAATATAAAAAATATTAAGTTATATTAAAATAATATAATTTCAGTGTTGTTTGTTCATATCCAGTGCCAAGCTATTAAGAGTTAGATGTGATTAATAGTCAACGGTGATTTATATTGTAATGTTAAAGTGATATTTGAGTGTTGATAGGTGTGTTGTAGTTTATAATAATAACAAGAACTTGGGTACTTCATTAATTTCTTAATATCTTTTACTTACGATATCGATATGATTAGCACGTTAATTACTTACAATTCAATTATAACTCTTTCACGTCTTAATGAGTAGGGAATGTTAGAGAAAACTATATTTAAAAAAAAAATATCGCTATCGGTATCTTATAGAATACATTTCCGAGAGTGCACTTCCGAGCTTCACATCACTATGCTCTGCGACTCGACATCGATACAACTGTTGAAATTCCAGCCACTCGTACAAAGAGATTTCAGTCGACTTTTTCAATACGAACCGCTAAGCAGTGGAACTCACTTCCAGAGTCCGTGTTTCCCGATACCTAAAATCTAGGACTATCATCATAATCACGGGTGAATAGGTACATTCTAGGCAAGCTTCATCTTTGGCCACGTCACCACTTAACACCAGGTGCCGATGTGGTCAAACGTGAGCCTATAAAACATAAAATAAAAATAAAATAAAAACACTCATTATTACATTAATGAACTGGTTGCAGAAATAATTTGGTGAGACTTTGGGTTTAAGTCCGATTTAAATTATATTCTATTCATTTTTTCTTAAAAAGTGACGTTCGAGTTGGAAAAAAAACCTGAATGTCATGTGGTAAGGAATTCCATAGTCTAGCAGAATGCATCGTAAAAGAATGTGACTGAAAGTTAGTTCGGTGAGCCGGTATTAGAAGAAGATTACGCTTTTGTGGTCTAAAAGTAGAATCATGGAAATTAGTGATGGTGAAGCGATCACAATGGTATGAAGGGTAACAAGGGTTGACGAGCATATTAAAAAGTAAATACGGCATACGAAAATTTCTGCTTATCTGTTTGTTCGTCAGTGTGTTTCTATGTTTTGTATGTATTGAATTAAAAAAAAACGAGTAATTGTAATTTAATTTGATTTTCACAGTAGTTCGAAGGTGTAATTTAGAACGAATACAAAATCTTAGTACGGCAATTGAAAGGTAAAAATGACTAACATACCTCGCAAAAGAATGTAAAAATTAATAACGTTAAAGAAAATGGATTATTATTTTGGAAATGGATTATAATAATAATTAATAAGTACCACCTTCTTTAAAATAAAAATCAAAAATGAGTCGACGAAACAGAAAACATAAATAAAACAAGCAATATTACAATGCCAAACAAAGGTTACGTAATGTCCATATTTTGATAGCGGTGTCTCACAAAAAGGTGAACCTCCGCATCAGACTGCTGTCCAGACATTGATTTTCTGTATCACCCGATTTTTTTTTCAATTTGGCAGTATTATCAAATTTTTAAAATGATATAAATAACAAATACTTGTTAAAAGAGATCCCAGTCGACTTTTTTAATACGAACCGCTAAGCAGTGGAATTCGCATCCAGAGTCCGTGAGTCCTACACCATACTTCTTATATACATAGAAATATTCTATGTTATTATATATATATAAAAAACAAAATACGTGAGCCACACATAATATACAATGTAAATTAACACACACAATATAAGTAGATGCACAACTGCACAAAGCCACGCACACCCAGCAGGCCTCGTACACTTTATCTAAACATAATATGTACCTATATTATAGATACAGCATAAACTACATTATACTAACATAATGTATATTAAATAATTAATACATACATCAAATGCTTGTGATCGCACTCCCCCGATTTTTTAAATATATATTTCAACTTCTTATCACGATTTTTCCTGAAGTCTAGACACGCGATAGCGTCTCAAGCCAAAGACAAGGGAACTGGCGACGCAGCATCGTGCGTAATGTGTATATTTACTCGAAACATTTCAAGACACTTTTGATCTCTTCACAAGTTGAAACCTGTTTAACGTTTATATAGTACCTACTATATGAGATTTAAGCAAACTTGTTAAAATCTTAAGTGTATGTAGAATACAACATTTCATAAATATATCTCGAACGGGTACTGAAATATACTTGAAAACTTGATTTTTAAACAGTGTCACTGTTATCTTGCATAAATGCAGCTGACTGACACAGTCATCTTCCAGCTCTTTTTATCCCCGCGCCCTAAATAGTTTTTAAAGGACTCTCAACTACAACAATACCATATATTCATAGTTATTACAACTTTTAGCAGCACAAAATAATATTATGTATTTTGCCCTGAATGCAAAATAATTAAAATGAAACATGATACAAAGCAGTGCATAAAAAAAGTATTAATGAAATTCTTCTCTCATATACCCATGGGAATATGAATCATGAGTACTAGAAACATTTATTAAGTAATAAATGTGATATAATGAATACACATTCAAATATTAATTAAGTACACGTTATTAAGTTTTGCACAATCCATATGCCTAGAAAATATATGCAAACTAGCTGCGTCCCGCCGTTTCAACTACCGTCAAGTTTTATCAATTTTCTCTCCATACACTGCGAGATCCTATCCCTAATAGATAAGACAGGGTAGAAAATACCTTGGAACGTTTATAAATTGTTATAGTGATCAATAGGCGAGAACACATCAGACCCAAGATACTGCGTGTATTAGCCCAACAGTTATGTGCTATTTATCTAAAAAACGGTATCGGAACGACGAACGACATTACGCCGGGCCTATATTGCGTGGGATTTTTCGCTTTTTGGGTCCGTTGGGAACAATTTGTCAATTAAATAGAGGTTTGATTTAATTCTGTAATAGCTTCTTAAAATAACCCCTTTTGTAAGAAGTGCTCTTGACACATTGTAGATAGGGTCGACATAAGCAGCCCCGACTAGTCGATTTGTAAAAGTCTAGATGGCCTATTGTGGTGAAATGAGTGAACCCAATCCAGCTATTCCATGGTTGTGCGGCTGTTTATGGGTATCGATTTGTGATCAGCTGATCCGACTGCCGATGATATAACATTTCTGAAGGGCTGAAAATACAGTAATAATAGCGGTATAAGCGAGTAGTGACTATAGTCCATTAATAAAACCTAGTCTAACCCTCCGTTCCCAACTATCATTAGTGTGTCACCTTTCACGGTTAAATTCATTTCCAATGGGGTTGATCAATTGCCTCATCAAAATCATCAGCAAAACCAATTCTAATTTTAACCTTCCACAGTGACACACTAATTATGGTTGAGAACAGAAAATTAGACTAGGTCCTATAAGTAAATCGTGATAAAATATAATAATAATAATATATGTGGACTTATCACACCGCGTCAGCCCAGTCCTGTGGTAAGTATCGTAAGGACTTGTGTTACAGGTACTAGTCACCGCAAATATATTTAAGATTTAAGTTACAGAAATATAAGTATATATAAACACACATATGTATATTATATATATATATATATATATATATATATAAAACCACACGTGGCCTAGGCGGGATTCGAACCCACGACCTCTGGCGCAACGCACAGATTATCACCCACAATACCAACTGAGCCAGCCGGTGGTCAAATGTTTGGATACTTTTTTGATTACAGATACATGATTTTTAGGTTTACGCGAATGTTACATATTGTAGTAAAACTACTTTCATTTTCTTCGATTCTATCGAGTTTTATTAAATCTTTTACGATCCCGACGTTTCAGAAGCTTTACAGCTACCATGGTCACGGGTAGATTAAGATGAGAAATGTCCCGTAAAATATTTAATAAACCGCGATAAAATCCTTTAAAGTCGTTTTATTATAAAGATATATCAATACTATTGTTTACAACAGTATATTATATGTCTGATTAACTAATACTAACACTTTAATGTGTACTATATTTGACATGAAGTCAACATATACAATAGATGTGCCATCTGTCTCGTTCATCACGCGCTCAGCGAAAAACACGTGTCGCCATATTGTGATGTTCCGTATATTTTTTCGAGAGAGAATTCTCGAGAGAGGAATACCGAAGGTATTTATTTACTTATCTAAATGTGAATAACTCTATGTCAATTGATGATATGTACTACTTAGAGACGTTCCACAAGTATATGGTAGCGCTCATAAACATCTGTGTAGCCAGTTGTCATGCAAATACGTTGTTCCGTGGTCCAGTTTCCGGTGGCCCATTGGAGAAGAGTGAAAGAGAGCTACATCTTGCGCGTAACAAAATGATGTCTATGGTCGTCTCTCTCCAAGGACGAGCGTTATACCAGTGCTAATAAAGTGTCCTATATCACTATCGTGTTTTGGAAGTTGCTATGAGTCGTAGTGTCGTGGAGATCGTGACGTCAGCGTCGGTGTGCGAATATGGCAAGTACTTGGCGGTCATTTTCACCGCGCGCCTTTTGTAATAGTTTTTTTAAGAAGTAGACACCAAAAGTAATTCTATGTAACATTTTGAAAGTCATAAAAATGTATAAATTACTCCGCCATAACAACATGTTTGTACAAAGTGTAAATACATTAACTGTTAAACCCACACTTGAAACAAACAATAGCCGCTACCCACGTGTACGCGCGGCTGTTCTCGTTACAATTGGCTGCACGGACTCACCTAAAACGTCTTCCCTTCTCAGCTGATGTAGCGTATGTAACGTATTTCGACGAAGCAGTTCAATGGTGGCGGTGATTATTTCGAGTAATCTTGCGGACAGTTTTATTGAATTACTGCCGAGTCGTGCTCTAATTGAGCAAGTAACAAAACATGGACGTCAAGTGA